>PVJO010023837.1:0-25533 GCA_004026905.1 Hystrix cristata
TTCCTCTTGACCTGGACAGGAGACAGGACACCATCCCAGCAGGAACGTCCTCCCTCTCTTGAGGAGGCTGGCGTGGCTCCTCCCAGTGCATCTGAGAAATCAGCCATCAAATGCAGATTATCTGTTCTAGGCTTCCAGATCCAGTATATGGGATGCAGCTGCCGAGCCTCTGCCTGGGGCCCCTCAGGCCGTGCCACTGGCCGAGTAGGAGAACTGTGGGAAATGCGGCCTCCGCTCACTGTCCACACATTCCATGTTGTCATCTGCAGGGCGACACACAGCTCAGACTGCCACCAGCATACCCACCACACAGCAGGGGAAACTGAGGCAGGGCTGCCCCTCCTGGGCTCAATGATACTGGCTCTCAGAACAGTGGTCCCTGGCCTAATCACTGCCACCCTTTACAGTGTGGACTGTAAAGCATCTGAAGACAGCAGGGCAGCTGGGTCTGTGGTGCTGAGAGAGCAGGCAGGTGGGCTGGGTGTGCAGGGCCCCTCACCTTGGTCGGGTGGTGTGATGGTGATCATCTGTGCTGTGAACTCTTCATCAAAATACCTGGTGTCGGTCTCTGAGGTGACCTGCGGCTTGAAGGGCGGGCTCAGCTGCAGGAGGCACAGCAAGGGCTGGTTACAGGACTTGCCCCGCAGCTCCCAGCACACCCCAACTCAGGAGGTGCCAGCCCCTCACGGCGCCCAAATTCCAGGGCAATTCTGAAAGGGGAGGAGCGTGGAGGATGGGCAGGCCTGGAGAGCTACACTCACCACCCCTCAGGTGGAAGAGGACACCAGGCCTGGCCTGGCCCAGCCTAGCCCAGCAACCCCCACCCTGGGAAAGACAAATCCTTTCTCCTGTGTTCCTCAAAGGCTTTCTTAGGAACAGGCACACAGGGTGAGCCCAGCATTGAGGCAGTGGGCAGTGTGTCAGCAGAAGTCGGGTGGAAGAGGACCCTGGAACCCAGGACCCGAGCATGACTGCCTCCTTTGGGGAGGGATCTAAGAGAGAGTTGATCACAGGGACAGGGACAGCGGGGGTCTCCCCTCTCCTCTCAAGCGCATCCTGCAGGAGCCCAGGGAAGGATGTGTCCCCTTAGAAGAAGCAGCCTGACAGCCACAGGAGAGGACCCCCAAACATCATCCCAGGATCTGGCCTGGGAATCAGTGCTGCCCCCGTGGATTCCCAGAGTCCCTCTCTACACTCCCCACCCTTGAGGGCAAAGCCAGAACGAGACAGGAAGCTGGGCAAGGGCCTGGGAGCCCTGCTGGCCACCAAGCATGTGATGGGCAACTCGGGTAGATACCAGCGAAAGAGCGCTCAGGGGCAGGACACCCAATACCCACCAGGCAGACCAGGTCCCTCAGAAGGCCAAGGGCAGGGCACACCCACCACTGGCAGAGGGTAGAGTGGTATGACCTCCCCCACCTCCACAGGCTTCCTGCAGAGTCTTCACGGATGGGGTATACGGGGCACAGTCTCTCAGGGAGGCGGAAAGAAGGAAGGAGGCTTGGGCTAGTTTCCAGGACCCCCGCAAATGAGCACAGGCAGTGGGGGTACAGGCGAGGGCCCCCAGCACTGGACTACAGCAGGCTCCTGGGCACGCACCACCAGGGTACTGTCTGGCTCCCCTGTGTACGTGGGTGTGCAGGCAGGGATGAGTGTGAGTGTCGGCGTGTGGGTTAGCATGGAACTGACTGTGACGGAGGGCGTGTGCACACAAGTGAGGACATGTGGCACAGGGGGCAGTTCGGCCGCCACACCTTCTTCTCATACACATCCTGCCACACGACGCTGGCGAAGAAGCGGTGCTGCATGATCTCCTTGGCATCCTCAGAGCCCCCGCCGAGCCTGCGGGGACATGGCTGGCTCAGCAGGCATGCCTCCAGCCCTGCCCTCCCGGGTGTGCCGGCAGGGGCCGCACCTCTGCTTGGGGTCCTTTTTGAGCAGCCCTGAGAGCAGGGACTTGGCCTCGGGGCCGAGCGTGCGTGGGAAGCGGATCTCCTCCATGAGGATGAGCTCAAACAGCTTCTCGTGGTCCTGGTTGTAGAAGGGCAGGCGGCCACACATCATCTCGTACATGACCACACCCAGCCCCCACCAGTCCACCGCACGGCCGTAGTCGTTGTCCTCCAGCACCTGCACGGGGACTCAGCATCACAGTGCGCCAGGGCATGAGGCAGCAGGGGTATGTGTGACACAGTGGGGGGTGACGCACCTCAGGGGCCAGGTACTCCGGTGTCCCACAGAAGGTCTTCATGGTGGCACCATCCTTGATGCCCTCCTTGCACAGCCCGAAATCTGTGATCTTAATGTGTCCATCCTTGTCCAGCATGAGGTTCTCCAGCTGTCGGGAGGCCTGGGGTCAGCACCACTGGCCCAGCCCCTATCTCCTGCCAGCCCACCCATGGAGCGCACCTTGGGGTCCTACCTTGAGGTCCCGGTATACCACATTCTTCTCAGAGTGCAGGTAGTCCAGGGCTGACACAATCTCTGCGCCATAGAAGCGGGCCCGGTCCTCAGAGAACACACGTTCACGGGACAGGTGGAAGAAAAGCTGTGGGAGGGGACACTGAGGGGGCGCAGGGGAAGGGCCACCCACCACCTGCAGACAGGGCAGGCCAGGGCCAGCCCAGGAGGCCCAGGGTTCAAGGGTCCTGGAGACCCCAACTCTGCAGGCACAGGGCACCATTCTGTGTCCTGGACAAGCCCACCCAAGCAGCTGTGCCACAGCCACCCACACAGTGCCCTGCCTACCTCACCCCCATTGGCATACTCCATGACAAAGCAGAGGCGGTCGTGGGTCTGGAAGGAATACTTCAGGGCCTGTAACGGAGCACAGCTGGAGCCACGGCCCTCCATGAGGGCAGGGACAGATGGAGGCCACACACCTGCCAGCACCAGGTGGCCCACAGGCACTCACACGTGGTCTACAGGGGAGCTATGGGGTCTGGGTTCATGTCCAGAGAGATCATTGGGACCTCAGAAGTGGATAGCATGCCAGGCTCTGAGGACACAAAACTGTAGAGAAGTCCAGTGCTGGCTGATGCTCTGAGCTGTCTGGCCACCTTCACCTCTCAGAACACAAATGGCCTTGTCCAAGGAAGGGAAGGCTGCTAATGGCTGGTCACCACAAATGCTGACCCGGAAGCTAAGCAATTGGCTGGACTGGGCCCCCTCCTGGGATAGGGACCTCCAGGTACACACCCTTCCCGGGCTGGGCCCACCCAGTAACCTTGGAAGATGGGTTTACAGAGGTATGGGCCTCCAGACACTTGGCAGAGGGGTAGAGACCAACAGCCTTGCTTCTGCACCCCGGGGACAGTGAGCGCAACCCGACATGGGCCACATCCAAAGCCCAGGAAGACAACATAACCCTACATCAGCCCAGCGTGAGTGGCCCCACTCACCGTGAGGAAGGGGTGTCTGGAGTTCTGCAGGACGCGGTTCTCAGTTAGTGTGTGGGCCACCTCGTCCTGGAAGGCAGGGCCAGTGAGCGCCGCCTGCCTCCTGTCTGCCCCCCATCCGCCTGCCCTGTGGCCGCCCGCACCTTGGCCACGATGACCTCCTTCTTGAGGATCTTCATGGCGTAGTAGCGGCCTGTGGCCTTTTCCTTCACTAGGATCACCTTCCCAAAGGTGCCCTTGCCAAGCAGCTTCAGGTACTCAAACTCGTTCATGGTCTGTGGGCAGCAGGCAGCACCGGTCAGCGCCCCCCTGTACCATGCCTGCCCACAGGCCAGACACCTGCCTGAAACCCGGAGACGTGGTGCAAGCTCTGCCCTGCAGCCGCATAGTGTCACCCACAGCAAACCGGGAGGCTGGGTACAGGGCAGAGCCCAAGTCACTCACAGGGTCAACAAAGACTCCAGTGATCCTCCAGGCCCCCCAGATCCAGACCACACCCAGGAAGCCGGGCAGGGACCCTGAAACCCACAGCAGGGGCTAAGCCTTACCACACGGTGCTTGGGCTTGGCCAGGGACACCTCCATCTCCTCGGCCCCCGAGTTGTCACTGGGCGAGCCCGACCGGAACTCCATCAGCTCCTCCTCCTGCCTCTTGAGCCCGTCAGCCACCGTCTGGATGGCAGTCGTCCACTCCTCCCTACAGGTTGTCGGCTGAGTCACCTTCACCCATGGCTGGCCTGGCAGCCCAGACAGGGCCCCCCAACAGCCACGCAGAACCTGGCCTCCACACATGCAGAGCCTGTAAACCCCCTGGATGCTGGGGACATGTAGGTCCAGCCCCAGCAGCACAGTACCCTAACCCACCCTCTTTTCACCTCTAGCTTCAGTTGCCCCAGCCACTGCACCACAAGGTAGGACTGGGCTAGTTTTTACAACGGGACTAAGGATGGCCATGAGCAGCAGGCATGATGGCCTTTACCCCCACGGCCATCTCCGGCACTGGCGCTACCATCCACAGCTGGCCTGCGCCCTGCCCTACGCACCGCTCCTCGGGTGTCTCCACATGGAAAGTGCGCTCGATGACCGTGGTCCACTGCAGGCAGCGGATGATGAAGGTGTTGGGTCTGGGTCGCTCTGTCTTCATCAGCTGGCATTCTGAGGATGGGGACAGGGGAGCATCTTCTGCACCTATCTTCCTCTCTCCAGCACCTGCCCCACAGTCCTGGTTGCACCAGCCATGACCCTGCAGACCCCTACTGGGTCCCAGGAGTTCATCCTAGCCCCTTTCCAAGTCTGTTTCCCTCATAAACATGGCTGGGCCCTGCTGCAGCTGGGATGCCCTGCCTTGGAGGTGGGAGGCATCCCCAAGAGGGACTCCCTTCCACGGCACTTCCTGCCTTTGTCTCTGAGGCCTTGGGAAGTGAGGGGCACTGAAGTCCCAGTGCAGGGCTGGCATGCTGCCTGCCCGTCCCACCTGATGCATGAATGTCTGCTGCCTTCCCAAGTACAGCTGGAACACATGCATACCTGAACTAGATACCAAAGCACATACGCCTGTAGCAAGCACACCTGTACCACATACCTGAAGTAGCTACACACCTGGAAGACCCAGCTGTAGCACCTCTTCCTTGAGCACATACACCTGCAACATGTACACGCCTGCAACACACACACCTGCAACACATACATATGTGCGACATACCTACCTATAGCACATGTATACCTGCAACATCTAAGACACAAGCACACGTGGGCCACACACACACACCTGAGGCATACACACACCTGGAGCATATGCAACCTGCAGCACATGCACACCTGAGGTATATGCACACCTGGGACTCATGCACACCTGCAGCACACTCCCCGCAGTGGATGGATGGTGAGGACAAGGCAGCCCTGAGGAGTACAAGTTATGTGTGCAGAGAGGGCTTCCAGGCAGGACTTGGAGTGAGGCCAGCAGGGCTGAGGGGCAGCAGAGGGGCCTCCCACGTTCCAGCACCAGGGCCCTGGCAACACGAGGGGCCCACAGGGCTCTGCTGAGTGAGCAAGGGGGCCTCTGTCAGGCCTGGGGGCCCAGAGGGAGCCTGGGGCACAGCTCCATGGGAAGGGCCTGTGTCAACACTGGGCATGGGAGGGTGGAAATCCTGCCTGCCCTTGTGTAGCCCAGAGCCTCCTGCTTCCTCTGGACAGCCCACTGGAGGCTGTCAGATGGGACACCATGCCCAGAGCTGGAGTTTTTGCCCCCTGCACACCAGAACTCACCTGGGACAAGCCCCTGGTCACACAGCCCCAGCCCGTACCCACTCCCTGGCTGGTGCCATACCTGCCTCCTATAGCCCAGTCCTGCTCACTGCTCAGGTAGTCCCTACCCCAGTTGGTGGCCCTCCAGAGTCCCCGTCCTACCCCTGTGCACCACACCTGGCCTGGGGCTCACTCCAGGTACTTCCCCCAGCAAGCCCTCCACCCCCAACCATGAAGGCCCTGGCTCTGACCGAGGGGGTGCTAGAGAGAGCTTGGGTTGGGGCTGCCAAAGGGATGGGTGTCTGCCTTCTTGGTCTCCCCCATCCTGGAGCCCCCAACTATCAGACTGCCCTGCCACTGCGGGGCCGAGGCTAAAGGAGCCAGGGAGGAGGAATTCAGGGTTCAGAGGAACCAGGTCCAGGTAAAGCCCCCAGGAAGCCCCTTAGCCTGGGCCTCATGGGGCAGGGTCTGCACCTCCCAGCTGGGCACCCAGGGCTAGCAGTGCTGGCTGTATCCTCTTCCTCACAGCACAGGCTGGGGATACTGAGGGTGGGCAACGGTGCAGCCAGGGTGCCAAAACCATCCCTGCTTCTCTTTCTGCCTGCAGGTGCCAAGGCTAGCGTCCTTCCACACCCAGCCTGGACCCTAGGACCAGAACCCAGAGGCCAGGGAGGTTGGGGAGCCAGAGGACCCCAGGTCCCCGGCAGGAAAGGCAAAGCTACTTAGAGGGTGGGAGCATAAGAAGGTGCCAGGGTACAACCCAGGACCAACCCACGGTGAACTATACACTGCACCCTCAGACTGCAGCCTACGTCCAATCCCAGAAGACTGCCCTTGACCAGCCTGCCCCCCACAGATGTCCCATAGCTGACCCCTGATCAGCACATGGTCACCCTTGTACACCCGGCCCTATCCTCGGCCAGCCCTGGGGGAGCTGGACTGCACTAGTAGCAGGAAACAAGGACCCATCATCTCGCATGCCAGGCCCACATGGACAGGACTTCCTGGATGCCTACAGCCCTTACCCACCATGAGGGAGGCAAAGGGACCCCCTCAGGCACAGGGGACCTCAGGGAATCTACACAGGCAGAAGTCATAGCTCTTCCTGGGGGTGGTAGAGGCTGTGGGAGCTGGAAGCCCCCAGGAACCCCTCCTGCCCTGCCTATGAGGCTCCCATGCCTGGTGGGTCCTGTTTAGCCCCATGTGCCAGACACTCCAGCTTCCAAACAAGAGCCCCAGGGGACAGCTCCATTCTGGCCGAGTCTGAGATGACCATGCAGCCCTGGAAGTGACCCAGGAGCCAGCACTGCCTAGCCTGCTCCCCAGGACACAGGACTGGCATGTACCCTGCCCACTACCGCTGTCCCCGCTCCAACCCTGGGTGGCTGAGGGGACACTTACGTGCCACAGAGAAGTTGTTGAGGGGGGACTCACGCTGGTCCACATCCTGCGGCCGTTCCTTGTAGCCGATGAAGGTGCCGTCGTTCTTGAGGAGAAAGTAGCGTGGCCGCCAGGTCTTGATGTATTCCCCTGTGGGTCAGGTGGGGCAGGCACTGAGCCCAGTGGGGGTGGGGAAATCGGAGGCCAGAGACGGAGGCACTTTGGGGTATGCGCACTGAGAGGGCTCAACTACACTGCCAGGGCTCAGGGACAAGAGCTCTGCCCTAGCACCAAAGGCCTGGCAGGTGGTGGCTGCTGGTGATGATCACATGTGTGAGCTGCCACCAAGGCTGGCCCCTGGCCGAGGCCTGAGCCTAGCGTGTGGTGGGGCAGGGGACTCATGGCTGATGCAGACCCATCTACAGCCTGCCAGGGCTGGGCCACAGGATAGCCACACCCTGCCCCTGCCCCAGGACAGCACTGCCCGCCCCAGGCTCAGTGTCTTTCAGGACCTGTGGAAGCCGACCTGGGAGGTGCCTACAGCTGGGTACCAAGACCTGCTCTGTGTCACCCAGGTACACAGCAACATTTTTCCCTTAAATTTTGCAAAATCAGCCATAAACAGGAGCTCACGAGTGGGAATGAGAGCAGATGTCCTCTGTGATCTCTGAGCGACTGTCATTTTTCATACTGACACTCGGAAAAAATGTTTCATTTACATTTTGCCGAGCAAGGAGTCTGAACAACAGGGAACTTACTAATTAGGCAACTTCTTCATCTGATGAGACACTGGGCAGAGGGTGGGGTGGGACCAGCCCATGGGACTAACGTCCCAAGGGGGCCAGGTCCTCTGCCACACCAAGCCCTGGACCAGGCACCTGAAGGGACAAGCAGACAGCAATGGCTTGGTCCCACAGGGTGAGGCATGCACACCCCAGCCCCCAGGGCACAGAGCGAGTCACCACAGCCAGGTGCCCCAGGGCAGGCACGGCTTCCTGGGTGCAGGGGCTATGTGAGGCCAGGCCACACCCTCAACGTTCTGCAGCCCCTGAGGCCTGGCCAGCCTTCTCTACCCATGGCCCCCCTGCAGGCCACACCATACCTTGGTATTCGGTGGGGACCCAGTCTCAGCCCTCACACCTCAGCTCACCCCCTTCCAGGCTGCAGGCCGCAGAAGTTCCTCCTAAGCCCACACCCAGTCGCTGCAACTAAGCCCCTGTCTTCACTTTGTGCCACCCCTGCCACTGGGAGATGCACAGGGAACAGGAGCACCCCCCCCAGCAGCGCCTCAGCATGAGTATGGGGCACTCCAGGTAAGCCCTGGGGCAGGTTTGGGAGGGGCTGACCAGAGCCCACCCCAGCCCCAGACATCAGCAGGAAGGTACCCCTCTCTGTGATGCCCCATGACACGTCTGAACATTGCCGTGGTTCTTCCCAGGGACAGACCCCCTCATTACCGGCCTGCAGCTCTCCTGCCAGGGTACCTGCAGCCAAACTCTGAATCCCAACACGCAGCACCAATCTTTGGCAGGAAGAGGGTCAGCATCTATCTGACCCTGCCCTACATGCACAAAGCAGGATCCCACAGTCTCTAGCTCTTCAGGAGGTCAGTGGCACAGGCCCCATGGACGCCGGCTCCAACCCTAGTCATGCACACCTGCCAATCACACGCACCACATGGCCCCACTCACCTCCAGCCCCAAATCAGGGACTGGCTGCACAGCATGCCCAGGAGGTGGAGGGAGTAGAGCTGGCAGAGGGTGGCCCCCCCATCCCAGCCCGGCCCCCTTCCATGCATGCCCACCCGCCGGTGCCAGTCTGGAGCTGTCGGCCCCTGATGGAGTGCCTCCCATCTCGCCAGCTGCTGCTCCCCAGGACGCTAACAGAGCGGGGCGGCTGATGAGTGCCGCACCCGTGCGCCCCAGAAATCCATCTTGCTCCACCAGCTGCCACCTTGCCCCCATTGAGGCCCCCTACCACCACACCCAGCACTCAGCCCACCCAACCGACTCCCACCCTGACCCCAAATTGGCCTCATCCAAGTTCCTGCCTTACCAGCCCAGCCCCACTCCCTGGCTAAGCTTCCCAGGCTGAGCCATTCTGGGAGCTGGGTCTGTGGGTGCGGGCTAAAGCCAGTCCTCACTGGGATAGACTCAGCCCCCTGAGAGAAGAGCCAGGAAGGCCCAGGAGGGTGGCCTTGAAAGGAGCCTCGCCCTCTCTTTGCCTGTGGGGCCCAGCACCCAGAACCCTCCAAAGAAGGAGCAGGGGCCCTGCACCCAGGGCTAGGCTTGGAGACACACAATCTTTCTTCATCTCCTGCCTCCCAGTCCATCCAGACTGTCACTGGGGTGGTGGGCAGCTGTGGCCTGGGCCATGGCCAGCATGTTAATGAGTTCAGCCCAGACAGGACAAGAGGCAGGTGGGCAGCCCAGACTACAGCCCTGGGCCCCACCCCCTCCAGGACTGGGAGACCTGGGATAGATAAGTCCAGGGGTGGCAGCCCCGGCTCCTGTGGCCACAGGGGTCTGTGGCAGACACATGCCCGCCCTTGAGGTCACAGAAGGTGGGACAAGCAGGAAGAAACGGGCCCATGGGGCTCCCCTTTTGTCCTCAGTATCTCTGCAGGTACACCCATCTGGCCGGCTCCCCTACCCTGGGGCAAGCCAGGTCCAGCTGGGGATGCATGGAGCTGGCTGCCCCTCGCCACCTGTCCACACAGCCCTTGGGGACGTGGACTCACATGGGGACCACAGAGCCTAGCCTCCACCCTGAATCCCCTCACAGGGCTGTGCCCTGGACAGATGGGCGGGTGACAGAGGACAAAGCCAAGACACTGCCCCTCCACAGGGTCCCACTACTCCCCGAGGCCAGAGCCACACTCCACAAGCAGAATGGCCCCTGAGGGACCCTCGGTGGGCAACCAGGCTGGCAGCTCATACCCAGGGCTAAGCCCAGCCCCTACCCAAGGCACAGACACTGTGAGGAGACAGGCAGAGGTGGGTGCCGTCCCACCTTTGGGAGGGCCTTGAGGCTTGCCCTGCCCCACCCCTCCAGGACCAGAGCCTTGTGGCCCCTGGGGAGGGGGCCCTGGCCCACAGACACCTATCACACAGGGTGCACACCCCACCCAGAGCTGCCAGGCCCCTATGCCCCAGCCCACGCTGGCAGCAGAGCCCTACTCCTCACTCATCTTGCACCCCAAGCCCTCAGCCCCAGTCTGTGGCCACTCAGCATCCCTGTGGTCACCCTGATTGGGTCCCTAGCCAGGATGGGGGTTCCTCAGGCAGCTTTCCTCAGCTGTATGCTGGGGTTCAAGGAGGGCCCCCAGGAGGGCCCCACCACCAAAGTACCCATTAGGCATGGCCACTTGGCCAGCGCTGGGCTGGGCTATAGGTCGGGGTGCCTGTGTAACACCATCGCGGACACATCCTGGGGGGGAGGGGGTCCCACCAAGCGAGAGGCACGCAGGCTCCTCTGAGCCACACCAGCCCGGCCGCTGCATCCCGAGCGCCACAAACACCCCACGCCCCCGGTTCTCAGAAACTGCTGGGTAAACACTTTACCGCATGGTGGTGCAGAGGCAGGCAGCAGCTGGCGGGGCGCCAGGCGGCACCGAGCTGTTTCTCCACAGAAAAGTGAGCCCCAGCAGGCCTGGGGAGCGGGAGCCAGCTGACAGCGGCGACTACACGGTCCCCTGCCACTGCCACATCCATCGCGCTCGACAGCTGCCAGGCGCCCATTTACCTTCTCCAGCACATTGAGCATGCACGTGGTGCGGATGGCAGCCCTCAGGGCCGGTGGGCAGCATGTGGTGCGGTCACTCCCAAGACCCAGACTGTTAGGTCTCTGCCTGAGCCTCCAGTTCTTATGTCCCCTGACCCCAGCAGGTGCTGGCCATCGATGGCCCAAGTACCATTAAGGGCAGGACAGGGCAGGGAGGAGAAACACAACCAAGGCCACAGCCCCGCCACCCACCTCCTCCCCAGATGACCCTTTGGAGGCAGGGCCCCTGCCTGGGCCCTTGGCAGGGCAGGACACAAGTGGCCGGTTTAGATGCTGCACCGCAAGCTGTCTGGGCCTGTCTCCAGCCCACAGTCCTGTCCACCTTCCCAGGAAGTCCATGTGGCAGCAGGGAGGGCAGGATACTCATGCCTACTTGCTCCCTGGGGAAACTGAGGCTCCCACTAGGGGACTCTTGAGGTCACAGAGAAGCAGACAGTGACTACAAATCCAGGCACTGCAGACACAAGCAGCTCTCCATAAGCTCTGGCTCTGCCAAGAAGCAGGCCCGGCCACTGCGCTATAGTCCTGCAAGGTGTGGGGAGACTGGGCTGTTGCTAGGGTGCCCTCCAGCCTCCAGGATGGCATCGTCACTCCTGCCCACCACCCCAAGCTGCAGACCCCGTTCCACCCACCCTGCCACCTCCCCACAGCCACCTCCTCCCAGCAAAGTGGGTGACCCAGACCCCACCATGCCACATACCTGATCTGTCCACCTGTCACTGAGCCTAGTGACGCCACATCCTGTGTCCCCTGAATCTTCCTACTTAGCCCCATGGTCTCTGTACCTGGCAAGTGGTCCCCACCTGTGCCCACACCCAGCTTCTGGTCTCCCAAACCCCATCAGCCCAGCCACCCCACCCTGCCACTGTCTCTGCCCCATCCTGCTCAAAGAGCTCCTCATGCTGGCCATAGCCTGACTCACATGCCGCCAGCTCCACCTTCATCGAGCTCTGTCCCCACCGCTGTCCCCACACCAGGCCTCTAATCACCTGATCCGTGTGTGGTACAGTCACTGACAATAAGAGACCATCCAGGGCTGCCAGCCACTGACAACAGGAGACCCATAACAGACTAGAGGTCACATGAGAAAGGGGTGTCGGAGGCCTACTCAGCCCACAGCAGCTTGTCCAGTTCCAGGGTGGTGTCCCAGGAAGCATCGCTTGCTTGTGGCCCAGTTGAACCCACCCAAGCAGGGATGGTAACAGGGTTCCTGGTGGGACAGGAGGAGACGGAGAGGGCACCGGACAGGAGGTAAACAGGCAGTGCTACTCTGCAAGGGGCCAGAAGCCCAGGGCCCCTCCCGGGGCAGCCACAGGCTGGGGCAGCAAGGCTGGGCACACATAAGCCTGAGTGCAGTGCTGAGCGCATTCTGCCATGACATACCAACCAGCCACCTTCCGCACCACCAGACCACAGAGCCTCAGCCCAGTCTCCCACCAAGCTGGCTCCCGGTCAGGACCCAGTGGAAGTGGCCACCAGGTTCTCCCAGGGAAGTACCACCTGACACCCAGCCAAGGCCCCGGGCAGGTGGCGGACTCCAGACGTCACTTGCAGGGCTAAGCACAGGACTGCAGTGCTGGCCACCCAAACCTAGCACCCCAGGATCCCCACCCCCCACCCCAGATCAGGACAGTCACCAGCGAACCCCGCCCCCAGTGCCAACATTCAGAGGCCCAGACCTATTATTTCCTAAGGCTAAAGAAAAGTATGTCCAAAAGCAGAGGAAAGGATGGACAGTGTGGCAGAGTGATTGGCCCCCAAGGGATAGGCCCATGGCTGGAGCAAGCCAGCTTCCTAGCCCAGGTCTGGCTGGAGAGGGTGGGACAGGCAGAGTGGTGGCCTGTGCCAACACTACAGGGCAGCCGCGAGCAGCAGGCTGTTGTGGGAGGGCTGAGACTGGGTGCTGGCACCAAGCCTGGGCCGGGTGTGCCCAGGCGGGGGGGGATGCCAGCTGAGCCATGCCAGTTCCCTCCACTACTACCCCCACCCCCACCGTGGCACTTCTAGGAACTGGCCTGATGCAACCCGCTGGGCCTCTACTGGGAGCCCAAGAACCACCCCCAGCATGGCCCTCTTCCTAAGCCTCAGTATCCCTCACGATGTGAACCCTGCTACCCAGTCTGCCGGCAGGGTCAGAAGGAGTCCAGGGCCCAACAGTTGGGTGGGTCAAGCGGCCCCATGCCCACTCCACTCCCCTCCTGTGACCCCACAGGGGGTACCCCACCCCACCAGAGGACAACCCTGCCAGACAGAATGGACAGCCAGGACACAAAGGCAGGAGGGCTGCCCTCATGGGAGCCACCAGGCTCTCTGGGGCCCTGGGGTCCGGGCTGAGGCCAGCAATGACCCTGTCCCCAGCACAAGGCCACTCACTTCCTCTTTTGTTGTTTGTTTTTGAAGGGAGAGTTCAACACGCTCACAAAACAGGAAACTTGGGCCCTGCACCACCGAGCCTCGGCCACAGCCACACCACCGGCCCGTACCGCCTGTCCCCTCTCAGTGTGCCAGGGGCTGGGCTCCTGTGCCCTGTATACCACCCAGCACCACCAAGGTGCACCAACTACAACAAGTCACCCAGGCCCCCAGCGCTACCCATGGGGATGTGGGTTTCGCACTCACTGCCCAGGGCACCAGGCCTCTCAGAGTCAGGGTCCAGTTCCAGGCCCCCAGAAAGCTCAGGGTGCATGCCCAGCAGGACACAAGCAGCCCGGCCAGTGCGCAGCTCTCCTGGGTTCAGCTGAGCTGAGGCCCAGACGTGTGCCCCCAACATACACCTAGGCACACGTGCCCAGCAGACCCACACAGGTGGCCACTGGCAGGCAGGGTCCTGGGCCAGGGCACTCACATCTGGGGCCTTCCCCATCCTCATCCATGCTCCCTCCTGCTGGCAGCTGCACATACGGCCCCAAACAGAGCCCACCACCACTGCCCCTGTCCCAGCATCCTGGCTGCCCTCCTCGTCCTCTCCTGGGCCAGCTCCCTGCTGTGGCTCAGGGATGCTGAGGACAAAGCAAGTCTGATCAAGCGAACAAGAGGAGGACTCCCCAGGGTAGAAGCCCTACCACGGCACTGTCCATGGGGCATGCAACACCATCGGCTCATCTCCACACCCACACAGCCCTGCGAATGGTTGACCCACCTGGGCCGGCCCAAGTGGTTGTGGTGGCGCTGTTCCGCCAAGAGTGTAGCCAACAGCCAATGTGGCCCAGGCCATGGGCCCGCTGCAGGGAGGCCCAGCTGAGACAGGCCAACCCAGGCGGCACCCTACTGCAGGGGCCACAGAGGGCATGGCATGAGGGCAGCCACAGCACATCCCCTCTAGCCCAGGCCTGTGTGCTGTGGGGCCCAGACAGGACAGTCAGGGGACACTGTGGGCCAAAGAGGACAGCGAGCCATGATTACCCCACTGGGCCAGTACAGGAAAGTCCCCAGAGAACAAGGAGGGAGACCAGGTGCCTAGGACAGGACAAGCAGGCAGGAATGTCAGTGCCACCTCCCACCTAGGTGACCAGCCCATACCTGCGCCACCTGTGCTGAGGCTGGGGAGGAAGCATGGGGGGACAGGGCCCTCACCTCCAGCTTGGGGAGGCTGAGGCCAGCTGTCCTGCCAGGGCTGCACTTCAGGTCCAGGCAGGCCCCACCCACCTCTACCCCGACTGTATAGATGAGGACACTGAGGCCCAATGCTGTCTACAACCTTTGCCCTGGAGGAGGACACTATGACAGAGGGGATGCCCCACGGGGCCGGACGTCCTGCCACCCTCCAGGCCTCGGAAGGGACCATCGTGAGCAGCGACCTGAAACTTCCAGGCCCCCAAGGGCTCCAGCCAGCTCTGGCTGGCCACTGAGGGCCCCAGGGCAGGCAATGCCTCAGGAATTTGGGGCCCAGGCATCTCCTGAGTCAGCTATACATCAGATGTTCATTCAACCAACACTTGCCAAGAAAGGAGACTATGTGTGCCACAGAGGAAAGCAACTGGCCGCGGTGGGGCTGGGGTCTCCAATACCGAAAGCTATTAGGTGAGACAGACGGAGCACGGCCCTGGGCCTAGGCACAGCAGCCAGCTTCTAGGAGACAGAAGGGCAGGGAGGAGGTAGGCAGTCCAGGAGGTGGGGGAGCCGGGTGAGGGCCCCCACCAACCACAGACACAGCCTCCTTACCCATCGCAGGCCAGCAGCTGACCTCCCAGCAGCTGCCAAACTGGGCTCTCTAGATGCAAGCCGACCACATCCTCCATGCTGGCTTCCAGCCCTCTAGGGACCCTGGTGTTTCATCTGTCACCTTTTGGCTTCCTCCCTAGCTCTTGCACCTCCCAGATCCACTCTGCTGGATCCCTACATCCCACAAAACCCCATCTCATGACACCCACTTTTGCCACAGCTCTCTGTCTGATCTGGGCTTGGGTTCCCCCCTCCCCAAAATAAACATGAGCTTTATCTGCGGGAGGACATGGCAAGCCACTGGCATGGGATCACCAGGACTTGCTGAGGACAGGTCTGCAGGAAGAGGAAGTGCAGAGGGGCTGGCCAGTGCTCACCCTAGGGCAGGAGCACACAGCAGGGCAAGGAGCCTGCCCCTGCCCCTGCCTGAGCCGCAGGACTCCCGCCCAGGCAGGTCCCCAGAGCCCATTTGAGGCAGCATGGCTCTGTCCTGCCCTGCCCTCGGGAGCACTTGGCAGTGCCCAGCTGCCAGTGAGCCCGCCCCAGGGCACCCAGTGTCCTCGCTGCCTTCCAGGAAAGCCAGGGTGGTAAGCATATGCCCTGCCCCGTGCCCCAGCACCACCACCAGGGAAGACCAGGGTCGAGCCCACAGGCTTACAGACCCTGGCAGCCACAGCTGCCCACTGACCTCGCTTGTGCAGCCAGCCCTCCTTCACGATGGCCACGTCGTTCATGGTGCCCGTGGCCCCTGTGGGTTGGGGTGGCTCCAGGGTGCTCGTGGTCTCCGCAGTCTCTGCTCAGGGGGTTGGGGCCCAGCCCTGGCCACCGCGTCTGGAAGAAGGGGGTGGTGAGGCAGCACCTGCTCAGGTCTCAGACGGGGTGCGTGCCTGCCTCTTCCGGGCCCCTCTTCTCCCCAGATCAGTCGCTCTCCGGCCATGAAGACCACTCCCACCCCCAGGTCTTGAGTCCTGCCTGCCCAACCTGCCCAAGCCCACCACCTCCTCCAGGCAGCCCTGAGTGGCCTGACCAGGACATTTGGCCCAAAGGGACCTACACACATGAGGAAAGCAGAAACCCAAGTAGGAGTGCAGGCAGCAACACCAAGGAGAGCCCAGAGCCCTCCAGGGCAACACTGAAGCCTCCCACCAGAAACCCCAGCCCCTCCTAAACCACAGCACCCCTGCTGTCTGAATCTGGTTCATTCATTCAGTCAACATGGACCAGGCATCCCTGGTTTTGCCAGGCCTTGCACTGGGCGCCTGAGACAAAGACACGTTCAGATGGTCCCGTCGGTGAGGAGCACCCAGAGCAGGGTGGTTACAGACCCACAATCACAGCATTCAGGAGGCCACAAATAGGGGAAAATATATAAGCCCCCACCCTGCAGTGGCCCACCAGCCAGCCCATGCCAAAGACACTTTGCCCACAGAGCCTCGAGGACCTTTTCCACAGCTACCCCAGTGCAAGTACTTCTAGGCATCCCTCAAAACCCAGTTCCCACGTCACCACCCCAGGCATCCTGAGAAGGTGCACTTGGACACTCCTGCCAGCAGCCCTGTGCTGCCCCTCAGGGGACCACAGGCCCATCAGAGACCCGAGGATCAGGTGGCATGGACCCAGCGTAGGCCCTTCTAGTCAGCCCAGATACCCCCCACCAGGGCCACATCTTGGCCTCCTCAGGCTCGGGCTAGATGCCCAGAGTGTCTTCAGCGACATCTGGCCCACCAGGAAGGCCCCTACGCCTGTGTCAAAGGTCAAGACAAGGAAGACCCAGGCTGCAGAGGAAGTGGGGAAAGCAGGCAGGAGGCTCCCCGGGCCTGCGGGGCTGCCGCAGGGGGCGCTGTGGCCCAGTGGGCGTGGCCCCGAGCCTGCAGGCCCCCACCCCCACCACCAGGCCCAGGCCTGCTGTTGACAGTCGGACAGCTGTCTGGAGCCCTGTGTAAAAATGCATCATGCACAGGCACTGGGTGCGCAGTTGGGGCTGGGTCTGGGACCTTGCCTGGAGTCCCGGGACCCCAGCACCTCACACGGGAGTGGGGGCTCCCCAGACAACATCTGGGACCCGGGTCTGAGAGCTGCAGGTCCAGGGGCCACCGGTGAATCCGCCAGTCACTGGGGCCGGGGCGGCAGTGATCAGCAGCTGCCTGGAGCAAGGCAGGGCCAGGAGCCACACAGCACAGGCCCAGTTCAGCTCGGAACCAGCTGGCCCGGGACGGCCCGTCTTGAGAGCCCCCTGGCTCTCCAGGCCCCTGCTCGACAGGGTGGGCAGCAGCTCCAAGCCCAGGCAGGCAGGAAGCAGCTTCCGGGCCGGGAGGGCCAGGCGCCCTTTGTGGGCTAGCCTGGGCGCCCTGCCACCGCGACAACTTTTCGTCCACGGGAAATGAGGTCTCCTTCCAGGTCCTCCCACGGGCTCGCAGGCTCCAGCCTTTCTCCTGTCCTAGCCCGGCTCCGCCGCGCCCTGCCGGCCCAGGGCGCCGAGCCCCCCCGCGCGCCCGGCAGCGCCCCTCTCCCCGGCAGGGCCTGCGCCCCAAGGTCAAGCGGAGGCCGGATTGGGCGGCCGGCTCCCCGCGCCCGCGCCCTCTGCGCCCAGGCCGCGCTCGGCCACTTCCTGCTCCGCAGTGGCCGGGCGGGAACAAAGCGCGGCGGCCGCGGACGGCGCGGGGGGCGGCGCACTCACCGGCCGCGTGCGAGCGGGCCTAGCCGGGCCGCGGCCTCGGGCGCCCGCCGCTCCGCATCCCCGGCCGCGCTGGGCGGGGCCGCCGGAGGCCGCGGGCCGGACGCGGGGAGCGGGCCGGGCAGGCGCTGCTCGGTGGCCGCCGCTCCGTGCTCGGGCGCCGCTGCGCTGGGCCGGCCCCGCCGCCTCGCCTCGCCTGTTCGGTGCTGCGCCGCCGCCGCCGGCCTCTCCCCGCCCTCTCCCCGCCCCGCGCCCGCCCCGCGTCCTCGCCGCGCCCACATCCGCCTCCGCCGCCCGGGGCGCCCCGAGCGCGCGGCCGGTGGCCCGGGCGGAGCGCGCCCCGCGAAGAGGAGCGAGAGCGCGGAGCCGAGCCGGTACCGAGCCCGGGACTCGTCGGCCTGGGGTCTCTGCTCGTAGGGCCACCCGGCACCTCCGGGCCTAGCGCTTCCGGCCCTGTTAGCAAAGCCCCGAGACCCTGCTGGGGTGGGCGGTGACTTGTGTGCAGTGTTCCTAAGTTGGGGCAGGAAGGGGGCGGCCACCGGTTACCCGAAAGGCAGAAGGAAGCATGTGGGGGGACTCAGTCATAAATGTGTGTGGAGGATTTAGAAAGTGACAGAAGAGGACACACCTGGCCTGGGTCCTCGCAATGGGATCCCTCCGGGCTGGACTCCAGCTGGGCGGACACTCCGTCCACAGAGGGCTCCTCAAGGCACCCCCCTAAATGATTCCTGTACAGGGGCTGCATGCCCCCCCACCTGTCCCCGGCCCTGCCCCCACCCAGAAGGGCCCCCCCCGCGCCCCTTACGGATATTAACTCTTTAGGGAAAAGACTCCCCTGGTATTGCGGGGGAGTGTCATTTTTTTGTTTTTCATCCAAGGGTCAGAATTCAGCTGGGGCTGGATAGAGCACTCACGATGGAATCTGCAGCTACAGCTGGGGCTCACCTTGCTTTCTGGGGTTGACCAGAAAAAGGACCCTCCCCGGGCACAGGGCACCCTCCTGGGCAGGGGCTGTCCCAGTTCATACGACCCACCCAGCAAGCCTGGGGTCTGTGCTGCCCAGAGCCCAGTGGCAGATACCTGTCCATCCCTCACCCAACCAACCTTCGCTCTGCTTCTCACCCCACCCCTGTGGCTGTCCCACGAGACAGGGTGGCCAGCCCGTGACTACTGAGAGCCAGTAGGGCGCCCTCTTGTGGAAGATACAGCGATGCCCGCAGCTTTCTGGCCAGCCCCTAGGAGGCCTCCTGGCCTTGTGGCTGCAGATGCCCACTCATGTTGTAGATCAGCACCCAGGCAGCACCCAGTCCTAGCTTCCCTCTGTGTGCACCAGCCCCCCAGGCAGGGTCTCCCACTGGAAAGGGCACCCCCTCTTCTCTAGCCCCCCAGGAAGAAAGCAGAGCCTCTCCTCTCTCCAGGAGCCCTGCAAGCCCCTAGACAGTGGCAAGGAGACATCCAGCCCTCAGAACCAGCCCTATGGCCTGGCCTGGCTGCTGCTTGGAGCCAGATGTTTCTAACGGAAACTGCTGCACTGGCCCCCACCTCCTGCCCTGTTGCTTTCCACAGATGACGGCCCTCGCAGGACCAAGGGCCCCAGGCTGCAAGGTCTCAGCAGCAGCTGCAGGCTGGGACTTGGGCAGCTCCTAGGCCAGATGGAGGCTCTGGTCTGGACAGGCTCTGCCCACACCCGCACCCACAGGGGCTCTGTGACCACCTCCCATCACCACTGTGCCTGAGACCACGCTAGGCACAGTGGTGATGGGAGGAGGGCATCCTAGGCCAAGGGAGGCTCGGCAGCTGGGACCTTCAATGAGTGGCCCAGGCCTTTCTTGCTGTCCCTTCCTCGCCCTGGCTGGTCCAGCTGGGCAGCCCCCCAGGTCCTACAGGAAGCATCTTGACCCTCTCTGCTCCCTGAAACCTCTCGGTCCTGCCCACCGGAGAAGGGAAGCTCAGGGCAGGCTGGACAGGGACATGGAAGAGTTGAGGCTGCCGGTCCAGGGGTCTCACCACCCCACAGCCTGTGCGTTCACTGAACACCCGCTCCGTCCCAGCCATGCATTCGGCAGGCCTCAGTATCAGGGTCCTGGCACAGGAGAAGCGAAACTGCTTGGCAGTGGCAGGGGGTGGGAGGCTAGAGAAGGCCAGGGAGGGCAGGTGGGTGGGCCTCAGGAGACCAGGGAAGAACACCCTAGCTAAAGATGGGACCTCCACGCAGAGACAGGAATGAAGAGGGGCCATGACCATGAAGGACATTTGGGGATGAGTGACTGGCCATGCGAAGGCCCTGTGGTTAATGTTCTCAGAGCCTCTGAGATGCACTTTGATGCCCCTTTCGCAGCCAGGAACTGTCAAGGCTTGTGGGGTTAAGGGTAAGGGTCAAGGTTGGGAGGGGCTGGGCTCAGATCCAGGCAGGCCCAGAGGGGCAGTCAGAACAGGCTCTACCCTGAGCTTTTGGGGGAGCACACTTATACAAAGGAAGGATCCTCTTGCCAGAGCCAGGGTGCACTGCCCCTCTGCTTGCCTTAGGGCTGGGAGTGCAGTCTGATTCCAGGGTTCCAAGCTGCAGTTGTCAGATTGAGGAAATAAAATTGCAGCATGTCGGGTCAAATTTGAATTTCAGATAAACAAGGAATGATGTTTTAATATAGCAAGAGGGTTTTGCTTCCCATAGATTTTAGATGCTAATTTCTGTGGGCCTCAGGACCCTGGGCCCCTAACCTACCAGGCATGAAAGGACCACCGGGGACCCTCCCAAGCTGCCCAGGGGTCCCCCCATCTCATGGCTGGGCACTCCTCTCCCAGTCTAAGGATCCAGGTTGGAGGCTCCCTACTCCTGACTGCCTGTCCTTTGTGATCTGGTCCCTTCTCCAGCACCCCACACACTCAGCTCAAGGACTCCTTTCCACCCCTGCCTGCTCCCAGCATGGACAGTGCCCACCTGTCTGGTACATCCTCCGTCCCTGGACTCCCGCTCAGTGCCAGGCAGCAGTTCCAAATGAGACTGGTGGGACTGGAACCCTGATCCAGCAATGTGACACCTCATGTGGCCCTGGACATGTCACCCCCTCCCTCCTTCCCCAAAGGGAATAAAAACGGGAGCATCCAATAAAGGAAACTGTGCAAGTGCCCCCAGGCTGTCCCCAGGGAGAAGGCTCCCAGCCCCTCCAAACCCATCCCTTTACCGCTCCCGGGAAGAACCCGCGTCTCCTCGCACCTTGCCAACCCTGCTTCCGCCTGGACACCTGCCGCTCTCCATGTCCCCGCTTTGATCTTAGTCCCCGCCCCAGTTCTGGAGTCTCTGTCCCTCCACTGTGCCACGTGTTCCGGATACCTTGTCTGCCCAGAGGGGTCTGGTCCTGTGCTCTGGGACACGCAGTTTAGCGTGCCGACCCCCCCCCCGTCCAGGGTCTAAGAGAGTGGGGATCCCTTGTGCTGTACCCTGAGGTCGAGACCCCACTGTGTCTGGGCGTGGATCCAAGAGAGGGCTTCCAAGAAGAAGGAGGTGTCTCCAGGAGTCCCGAGGCCGGGTGCGCCGACCAGCCCCACGCGGGCGCTCAGGAGGGCACCTCCGCACGCCAGTGCCGTGGGGATCCCACGGGGGGCGCGGCGGCAGAGGCGGGAAGTATCGCGAGAGCCCCCACCTCGCCGCGCCCGCACCCCCTCTGTCCGCAGCGCCCCTGCCGGTTGCGCGCAGGGCAGGCCGGGCGGGCGGGCCGGGAAGCGGTGGCAGGGTGACCTCAGAGAGTCCGCCACTCCGGGAAGTGGCCTCGGCCCGCCCCCTCCAGCCCGCGCCTGGGCGGTGCAGCCTCCCTCCGGGGCGGGGCGAGCGGAGGGGCGGGGCGGCGCGAGGGATCGGCGGGCGGCGGGCGGCGGGCGACTGGCGGCGGGCGGCGGGCGAGCGGGGGCCGGCTCCGCCCGCGCCCGCGCCCCGCTCCATAAAGGGCGCCGCGGCGGCATCTGGCGGCCCGGCGCGGCGCGGCGCGGCGTCGGGGTCGGAGGGGCGGCGGCGCGGCGGCGCGGCTTCTCTTTACTTTCGGGCGAGTTTGTCCTGCTCGCGGCAGGTGCCCGCGATGACTGCGGCGGCATGGAGTTCCCGGGCCACGGCGGGCGGCTGCTGGGCCGCCTGAGGCAGCAGCGCGAGCTGGGCTTCCTATGCGACTGCACCGTGTTGGTGGGCGACGCGCGCTTCCCCGCGCACCGCGCCGTGCTGGCCGCGTGCAGCGTCTACTTCCACCTCTTCTACAGGGACCGGCCCGCCGGCAGCCGCGACACGGTGCGGCTCAACGGCGACATTGTCACGGCGCCCGCCTTCGGCCGCCTGCTGGACTTCATGTACGAGGGCCGCCTGGACCTGCGCAGCCTGCCTGTCGAGGACGTCCTGGCCGCCGCCAGCTACCTGCACATGTATGACATCGTCAAGGTCTGCAAGGGCAGGCTCAGGGAGAAGGACCCAGCACTGCACTTGGGGACCCCCGCCCGCGGGGCAGAGCCGCAAGGCCGGCCACCGTGCCTCTTGCCTGCGTGGACCCGGGACCTCTGCCCGGCAGCTCAGACGGCCAAGCTCCCCACAGCAGGGGTCAAGGCTGCGCTCTCCCTGCCAGCATCCAGGCGTGCCGCTTGGCAGGTCCCAGGAGAGTCAGACAGGGCCCTGGACTTGTCGCTGAAGCCTGGCCGGAAGCCAGACCCGGCCCAGATACCTGTCTGCAGCAGCCAAAGGCAGCTGGGGGCCCAGTCTCTGGTGAAGGACGAGCAGGACTCGCCGTGGGAACGGGAAAGCCGCGGGCCTCAGAGCTCCCGCACACCCCTGCAGCCAGCCTGTGCCCCCACAGCCCGGTGCCTGCCATTGAGCTTGGAGCTGCTGCCCTGCCGCGGAGCGACCAGCCAGGAGTTGGAGCTGGGTTCCGAGCGGGTGGCAGGCGCCCCCGAGGAGCTGGGTCCCAGAGGGCGCCTCTGCATCTGCCCGCTGTGCTGCAAGCTGTTCCCCAGCGCCCACACCCTGCAGCAGCACCTCAGCGCGCACTTCTGCGAGGAGCGGGATGGGACCCGGGCCAGGCTCTCGCCCGACGGCACCGTGCCCACCTGCCCACTCTGCAGCAAGACCTTCTCATGCACCTACACACTGAAGCGGCATGAGCGGACGCACTCGGGAGAGAAGCCCTACACGTGCATGCAGTGCGGCAAGAGCTTCCAGTACTCACACAACCTAAGCCGGCACGCCGTGGTGCACACTCGGGAGAAGCCACACGCCTGCCGCTGGTGTGAGCGCCGCTTCACACAGTCCGGAGACCTGTACCGCCATGTGCGCAAGTTCCACTGCAGTGTCGTCAGGTCCCTGCTGATGTGACCCACCCTGGCTGGGTGGGATGCTAGGATGGAGGGAGCCAGATTGGAAGCCCAGGTCACAGGGCTCCACCTGCTCTGGAAGGGGTGCTGTCCTCACTGTCCTCCTAGCCAGGTTCCAGGACAGAACTTGGGCTAGGGTTCCTCAGTGTGAGTGACACAGGTGTCCTGTGTCCAGGGACTTTCCAACCACCTCTCTGGCATGCTTGTGTGTCCTCTGAGCCTGGTTCCCTGAGAGGCAGTGACTCACATGTCGGAAGTCATTGGTGTCAGTGCCTGGCAGGGAGCTTGGAAGAACCAGGCCATTCCTGGTGGGTGGCTGCAGGCGCTCTTGCTGGGAAGACTGGGGCACAGAGAAGCCACAGGAGCTGTGGAGGCACAGCTGGTGTCACAGGGGGTGCCGCCCCGGTGGGTACCCCAGCGCAGCAGGAGGAGACCCAGCTAAAGCCGGTGGCCCTCAAGTCACTGTCACTAGGTTGGAACTTCTAGAGTGTGTGATCCTGACCTTGCTGTAACTCTGGGCAGAGAAACTGGGAATTTTGGAAATGCCTTCTCTTCGGATCGAGGAAAGGCCTCCCTGAGGCCTCTAGATGGCTGCCAGCGGGTGATGGGCCCAAGTGCCAGTCCAGGATGCCTGTAGGTGTCCCTGGGGTGGGGCCAGGAAGCCTGATCCAGAGTCTCTCCTGCCTGCAGGGGTCTCCCTGGGGCTTTTGAAGCAGGAGCACAGCGTTATTGGGAGTGATGTCTTTGGAGCTCCCCTCCCCCGCTGGGGCAGGGGTGGGCGGTGTTGTCATATGGGGATGAGGAGGCTGGCATCCCCTGGAACCAGAGCCACAGCAGCCCACTTAGTCCACAGCCACTGGCCCTAGAATGTGAAGAACATGCCCACTGCATTTGTTGTCCTTTGGGTCACCCACCTCGTCACCAGTCTTGCTGCTGGGACCTTGATGGTTGCAGCAAGGAGTGGGTGGAGTGGGGGTGCCCCCAATCTTGGGGGGGCCAAGACACCTAGCCATCACCTGGACCCCATGCTGTTTCTGCTGTGGTTGAAAGTGGCACTGGGACAGAGTCCAGCTGAGTCTAAATCATTGTCTCCTCATAACACTTAATGTTGTATTCATTCATCTACCTGACCCAGAATCAAATGAGTCACCTTCCTGATGGGGGGACAGACCACAGTCCACCTCCCTGTGGGCTCTGGTGCCCTAACCACTGCGGCCCCAGAGCTCTAGGGTGAGGGGACACCCTGACCCCACCTCACAGGGACTGGAGGGATGTGGCAATATGCAATGGGCTCCGTATTGTGGATCTGTGCATGTGTCTGACACCCAACAGGGCCAGAGAGGCCAGCAGCCAGCGGGAGAGCAGCCTCACTGGTAGGGGACATGCACTGTGTTGCTGGCTTCCTTGGGTGCTTGCCCAGGGCAGGGACGCCTGCCCTGAGTTATCAACACTGGATTTGTTGTCTCTGTGCACAATTACTGTGACATGAATATAAAGAGAATGATCAGTTTTGGTTTTATAGCTGATGGTTCAGATGAAATATGCACACATACATAGATCTGTCTATCGGAGCCACTACTTACGGGGGAGGCATATGGAGTGGGCTGTGGAGGGAGCCTGTGGGCTGGGGCGACTGGGAAGTGTCCCTGGGGGACTGCTGTGCCCGTTCAGGTTTGGCTGGGAGGGTCTGCTTACACCACTCCGCCTGTCACTGCCTGGGCTGGCATAGAGATGAACACCGTCTTCCTGTTTCCCACATCATGGTCGTCATGACGGTAGTGTAATAAAGCCCACCGCAGGTGGGGACAGCCTTGTCGTTCCTGGAGACAGCAGGGTACAGAGAGTGAGGCCAGCGGCTGGTGGGCATTCTGGGAGCTGTGCCTAGACGTCACTCCTGCTCCTGCAAGGGGTGGATGCAGTGCGACAAGGCTGACGACCAGCAGCAACCTCTCTTTCCTCAGGTTTGTCCCCCACTGCCGGAGGCGGGGGGAAGGAGCTGCAGGGAGGCTGGTCTATGTGAGGGAGGGCCAAGTGCAGGCTGGGATGGCAGCCTGGAGGAGAAGGCTGTGCTCTCCAGGAAGCCTCCCCACCCCTGGCCAGGTAAGACCTCGATTCTTACCTCCCTCAGGGAGGACCTGGACCCCTGAGGGTGCTGTGTGCCGCATACCCTCCGGAACCTCCCAAGTGGATGGCTGGGCAGATTCAGCCCTTGGGGTGAGGTGAGGCAGCTGGGCTCTGGGCTGAGGGCCGGTGGACACTCCCCACCCCCACCTTGTCTGGCATATTAAGCAGGGGTAAGATGTCCCCAGCCCTGTCCTTGGACTTGACTTCCCTTCTTGGGCAACTGAGAGGGAATGGCCCTTATATGTGCCATCAGCTTCATCCTTCCTGGGGCAAAGCACCCACTCAAGTCAGGGAGGCCTGAGCTCAGGGCGTGTGGGGCCGTGCTTGCCAAAGGGTCCCCAGGGGTCAGGCTTGGCAGGGACCAGATAGGCCTGTCTGATCTTGGGCCACTTCCTGTACCTTCCCAGGCCTGAGTCCAGATGCAAAT
>PVJO010023838.1:0-25678 GCA_004026905.1 Hystrix cristata
AACTCAGGGCCTGTGCTTGCACTCTAACCACTGAGCTAAATCCCCAGCCCAAAAGTGGCTTCTTTTTTAACAGTCCATTCTCTCTGTCTCTACCTGTCTGTCATGAGTATTTTACTGTATTTCCTTTTGCTGAATTTTACATTTTAAATATCTCTTTTCCTGTAGCCACAATTCTACTTTGCTCACTGGTTCTTTTTCAAACATTTCTGTTATTCATGCTCAGATTCTCACTTTGTAAAATTTACTTTCTTAGTGCTCATCCCCTTTTACACTTTTGGTCTTTGTTTCTTTCCTCTCTTTCCTTCCTTCTCTCCCACTTTCCCTTTCTGTCTCTCGCTCCCTGACTTTGCCTCCTTCCTTCCAAGCCTTTATTACTCTTTTCCTTCCTATCATTCTTCTTCCATTCTGTCCTCTCCTTCCCCTTTCCTTTTACTTTCACCTTACTGCCCTCGTTTTTCTCTTTTCTTTCCTTCCACGTGTCTAGCTCCTTTGTTTTTGTATTGTCTTTTTAACTGGCATCTTGTTAGGGTCCTGTCTATGCCTATATTCTTGTCTAACTATCAAATCACCTGTGTTTAGTATATTTTTACACTTTTATATTTTGAACGCTTCCTACATTATACTTGATTCACTTACTGGTTCTCTTTAAGCTTTTTTCTTTTATCCTCATTCTTCTATCTTGTCATACTACGTCTTACTAGCCTGTCCTCTTCAGAGTTATACACATACATGCTTGTCTATCTAGCTCACTAGCTATCAATTATCTCTATTCGAGCCTGACTCTCTTTTTTAGTGACTTTTCAAAAAGCAGCCCTCACATTATACTTGGTCTTCTCATTAGCTCATTTTCAATCTTTTCTTTGCCTTTGTCTCCTTTATTTTAGTCTTTTCCTATTGTCTCTTGTAACTGATCTCTTGTAAACATCTTTATCTCTCTGTACTCCTCACCTTTCTTGTTTTATTCCTTTTGCCCAGGTCCTTTACTGCTTCTCTTTCACTTTCTCTTTTTGTGACCTCCCTTCCTTACTTCCCTCCCTTCTCTCCCTCTGGCCTCTCTTTCTCATCTCCATCCTTCCACATTCCCATTCTTCTTACCTTCCTTTCAGATTCCCTCCCTCCTCTGCTTTTTAAAAACTCACTTTTTGTTGGCTCCTCTTTTCTTTTTTCATTCCTTCTCTTTCTCTGTTTCCTGCTATCATGTTTTGTACTGTGTTCTTTATTTTTGTTTATTCTTTTAAAATTCACACCTGTTTGTCTATCATGGCTAGTTTAGTTTTTTTAAAAACTGAAGTCTCCTTTTTAAATTTCTCTCAATTGTACCTAATTTCTTACTGTCTCCTTTTTTTTTTTTTTTTTTTTTTTTTTTTTTTTTTTTTTTTTTTTTTTTTTTTTTTTTTTTTTTTTTTTTTTTTTTGTGCTGGGGATCAAACTCAGGCCTTTGCTTGCTAAGCAAGCACTATAACCACTGAACTAAATCCCCAGCCCTTGTCTCCTCTTTTTCAAACCTCTCTCACAATCACATTACATCTTTTTTAAATTTTACTTTTTCCTACTGACTTATCCTTTTAAATTTTCCCTTCCTTCCTTTCCTTTTTCTTTCTCGTTTATTCCCTTTATCTGTTACTTTTACCCCTTTATTTCACTCTTTCAATTTTGTCTTCCTTCCTTTTTCTCTGTAGATTCCCTTTCTCCCTTCTTTCTGCCTTTTCCCCTCCTTCTCCCTTTTTTGCCTTATTTCCTCCCCCCTTTCCCCTTTCTTCCTCCTACCATATTCCCTTCTTCTCTTCCCTTTCTTCTTCTCTCCTTTCTTCTTCTCCTTTATTTAGTTTTTATGGGCTCCTCTTCTTAAAACTTTAAAAACATTACCAAAGCCTCTTTGTTACTGGAATCTCTTACTGGCTGCTCATTTTCAAGCCTTTCTCCCATAATCCCATTCTTTCTTTTCTATTTTCCTATTAGCTCATCCATTTTAAACTTTTTTCTTTATTTCCTCCCCCTCCTTCTCTTTCTTGTCCTTTCTTTTGCTTTCTCTTTTTTGGTTGATTTCCTTTCTCCTTTCCTCCCTTCTTTCCCTCAGTCTTCCTTCTTTTATTTTTTTAATAAGCTTCTCTTTTGAAACCTTTCTTTCCTTCTCCCTCTCTCTTTCCCTCTTTTTTGTCCCTTTTATTGCCTTTTTAACCTTACTTTCTCCTTCTCTATGTCTCTTCCCTTTCCACTCTTTCTTTATGCTGTGCTTTCTTTCTATAATTTCCTGCAATGTCTTTCTTGCTAGCTCTTCCTTTTTGTTTATATTAGGTTTCATTTAACATCACTGTCTTCTTTTTAAATATTTTCCTTATTGTACTATTTTTACTAATTTCTTCTTATACATTTTCATTTTATTTCTTTTTGTGTTCTGTTTCCCACTTTTTATTTCATTTAATTTTATTTCTATATTTTCTTCTATTGCTTTTCTTACTGCCTTTTTAATTTTTCTTTCTTTTGTTCCTCCTTTCCCCTTCCTACTATATCTCCTTCCTTTCTTTTAGTCTACTGTCATTGGCTGCTTCTTAGTGGTTTCTCCCTTTTAAAGTCTATGCTCTGTCTGCTCATATATCTGTCATGTCTATCTTTATGTGTTTTCTTTTACTGACGTCTGATTTTAATCCCTCTGCCAGCACCCCCCCCAACTTTACTCGATTTTCCAACTGGCTCATCTTGCTCTCTTAGTCTCATATTTTCTCTTTTGCTTTATTTTACTTTTTTCTACTGTTATGGTTTATATCTAGACATCCCCCAAGAGCCTCATGAGCTCATAGCTGGAGCTTTTGGAAGGTGATTAGATTGTGGGGCTCACAGTTGACTTGTGTCAGGAAGTGGGTCTTGATTAGAAGAGATGGGGCACTGTGGGCATGACCTGGAAGGGCGCATCTCCCTTCCTGGCTCCTCCTGGGGCTCTCTCTGCTTCCAGACTGCCAGGAGATGAGCAGCTAGCTGGCCACTGTGTGCCTGCACCATGCCATCCTGCCTTGAAGCCCGCTGACTATGGGCTGAAATGTGAGCCAAAATAAACCTCTCTTCCTTTAGTTGTGGGTGTTGAGTATTTTGTCCCAGCAACAAGAAAAGTAAGACACCTACTTACTTATCCTTCCTCTATCTCCCTTCTCCCTCTTTTCCTTTCTTTGGTCCCATATTTTAATCTACATCTTTTTCTTGCTCCCATTCTTTCACTCTTTTTCCTTTCTTTGCCTGTCTGCCTTTCTTTCTCTTCTTGTCCCCATTTCTTTCTGTGTCTTATTTTTTCTTTGTCTTCACCCCAATCCCACCCCAACTGCCTCATCCTAAGCTTGCATGCACGCTGTATTCTCCTACTAGCTTCTTTTGTTCAATTTTCTTTCTTTCTCCCTCTCTGTCTCCATTTCATTCTTTATTCCTTTTTGTACTGTCTTTTTTTTTTACTGCCTCCTCCTTTTCAACTTTTTTATTCTTACCTTTTCTGTTTCTTATTTGTGTATATTTGCACATCTTTTTATAGCTTTTAGAAACTTTTCCTTCTCTTTCTTTCACTAGCTTGGTCTTGCTATATTTTGTATAATTTTTTCTTACTCGTTCTTCATTTAAATACTTTCTATATTTGTCTTTTTTCTCCATTTTGGGGGTAATTTTTTCTTAAACTTTCTTTGCTGCTTTCAATCATTTTGTAACTTTTTTTTGGCACTGGCTCCTCCTGTTAAACCTATTTCTTTCTCTCTCCCTCTCTTCTTTTTTTTTTTTTCTCTCTTCCTCTCTTATCTGTTTGTGTGTGGTGTCTCCTCTTCCTGGCCCTTTTTAAAACAGAATATACAGGCAGTCTTGTCTACTGAGCCACTTTATAAGAATGACACCGTCATGATTATAATGTACGTTATACATACTGTGTGTGTGTTTGCACACTTTAAAACTGGAGCTGTGGCTAGAAGTGCCTTGCACAGGTAGTATCGAACTCCTGCAACTTAGTTTTGGGAAGGTCCTTGTGTCCTCTCCAAATAAGCACCCACCCCAGGTTATAAAGATACTAATATTTAATATAGATGTGCATCTTCTACTTAGCTACTTCATCTTTTATTGTCTCACCTCTTTCATCTTGGCCTTTATTTTCAAAGGTAATTTTCTTTGATTCTTCCTTATGGTAATTTCTTTGCATTTTTTGTAGATGGTATGCAATTTTTTTCTCTAGATATGCTTGTTTCTAAAATATTAAAAATATTTTAATATATTAAAATGTTTAATGTTAACTTGCCACTGGAATTAAAAACAGGTATTTTAAATTTGATGGTGTATTTGAATTGAACCTATATTCTTGTCTGGAAATCCCTAAAGTCACCCAAGTACAGAGCTAGAAAGATAGTAAGGAGTAAGGAGTAAGTTTCCTTTTGTGGTCCAGCGTAAGTGCTGTACCACTGAGCTAAATCTCAAGGCCAAGGAAATATTTTAATAACTAGATCCAGCTTAATTCATTGTTCATTTTCTGCAGATTATTCCCACTCTAGCCCTTGAAATTCAGGATTAGGCCACACTGGGTCTCTCCATCAACAGCCATTCTTGGGAGTTTAGGCTACTTCTTACAATACTTTAAAATATAAAAAATGGCAAAAGCCTTTTCTAAAACAGTCCAAGTCTTTGGTAAAATCTCACTACCTTCTGAGCAATTCCTTCTCGGATTTTTCGACGTTGTTCTTCGACTTTCGCATCTCTTTTTGCTTCTTCTGCAATCTTTGTCATAAGTAACATTTCTTTATTTTTCCATTCCTGAAGAGTACAGTATCACAGTCATCAGCATGGATTCTCTTTCACCATATTTTTTTAGTATTGTATTTTGTTCTACTTTCCACCAATAAGCAAATTAGATTAAATCAATGGCTTCACAGAAATTGGTCACTCATGATGAAGACCTTGTATTGACTTTAGACTTGGCCTTTCACTGGGGCTATGTTGTTGGATGGGTGATTGCAATGGAATGGCAAAGTGAATTTTTTCTTTTTTGCAGTACTGGGTATTGAACCCAGGGTCTTTGCACTGAGCTACCTCCTCAGCCCTTTTATTTTATTTTTCATTTTGAGACAGGGTCTCACTAAGTTGCTAAGTAGTCAGATTGGGTTTGAATTTGTGATCCTCCCGCCCCAGGATCCCAGAGTGCTGGGATTACAGGTGTGCACACCAGGCCTGGTTTATTTTGCTATTATTGTATAAATTTAATTCAAGTATAGTCCTAGCTCTAAAGGTACATCTACAAGGACACAGACAAAAGGGTTTTTGCTTCTGGATGCAGGGGATCTATCATCTGAAATCTGCTGCTCTTAAAATTCATTTTGATAGAGAAACTAAACAAATAGCATTCCTGTCTGAGTTTGGGGGGAATGAGAATGCATGATTACTTTTTCCTAGAGCTAAATTATAAAATTTTAAACAGCAGATGAAATGTGAATATAATGTCAAGGACATGTAATTTGTGGTTATCAGTCTATTTTAATTAAAAGCTTGTTTATTATAATGGGAATAAAAGATTAATAGGGGTTTATTTTTAGACCTGTAATAACCTCAACTAACACAGTGAGACTGTTAAAATGCTTATAAATAAAACATCCACACAACCCCCCCAATATTTAACCCTAATATTTAAAATGTGATGTTCTTCACCTCTTTAATTTTTCCATGTAGATTAAGTTTTCTTCTTATGTGGTCCTCATACAGTCCTTCTTCTTTCTTCATCTGGAGCATATTCTGATTTTCTGTTGTGTGTCCAATCTTGTCTACTTCCTTACTAATCATATCTAAATATCTGAGTAAAAATGCAAATATAAGTGAAGATAAATTGGATGTCTCCTTCATGAGGGCATTATCTACCTTGATATTTCCAAATCACTTGTTGGGTTGGTTTTTTTTTTTTTTAATCTTCTGAGTTACAGGAAATTAAGTTATTCAGGAACCTTTGAACCAGCCTGGCCCACCAACTCACCATGATGTACTCATTTTACCAGTCTGTTAGAGGATTCTCTGTTATTGTGGCTAGGATAATGACAAAATGTAGAATAGAGTGATTAAAAACATTTATTCATAATCTAGTGGTCTGGGGAACATAATTTTCCAAAGATGGCCAAAATCAACTCAAAGATTGATTTTGGAAAACCAAATGATTTGAATTTTCCTCATAAGCAAGGGGGTCCTGACCTCCTCAAACAACCTCTCATCCACAGAGATGATCGGTCTGACCTAAAGGAGGAACAGAAGCCTGCAGGCTGTCAGCCTGGGACTCGCATGGATCAACATGCTTTCTGGCGTATTGTGAGGTGGATTCATGGAATGTAAAAGACAGGTGATGGGGACCTGGTCTTCACCTCTGATGAAAGAGGAAAAAAAAAAAAGAACTATAACTCATACCTTTACTTCCTGAGGCATGGGCTTGGGCCCTGAATGATAACACTGAATGTATGTAGTAGCAGCTGCAGGCGGGTACACAGTTGGTAGACTCTCTCTCCCTTAGCCTTGGTATCAAGGTCGCCCAGCCCTCTACCTCTTGATCTACCTTCTTTCCACATTGAATACTGTGGAAGGGGTGGCGTCTGCTTTATCCTGTATTCAAGTCTTTCTAGAATTTTAACAGCTCTTGGGGGTCTGGAATATGCCCATAAAATATGCATTAGCTTTGCCCATACCTGCGTTTTATTACCAGCTCTTGTTCTGGAGTTGTCTGTGTTCCTTTCTGCAGCAGCCATTCTTGGAATTTCGCAGCATCACAATTGTCATAGACTTTCCGACCTTCATGCAGTTTGTTTACATGGATCTTAATAATTCTCTGAGAGAAAATGGTATTAAAGTTTTTCCAGAAACAAACCTATCCTTTGATATACCTAGAACTGTGTTTTGCAAATGATTAATACTGTTAACCTGCATTTAAGTCATGTGGCTCCATTCCAGCTAAAAATTTTTCTCTGAAAACGAAAAAGCAAATGTCTTATTTTATCTTTTATAGATCCCTTATAGGTATCATTTGATTTGTTACTTTAATATTTCTATGTTAGAATATTTTAAGCAAGTAATCTGCATAAGACCAAACCTTACATAAAAAAATTCTGATAAGTCCAAAATAAAGCAAATTGAAGTACTTACGTGCTGTCTTACGTATTCTCTTTCAAAGTCTATTTTTAAACTGCTCAGATATTGCCTGTACTTATTAAATTCACTCAAGGAACATATGACCTACAAAACCCAAAAATATAAATACAAAGTTGTAACAAACCATAACCTTTCCAGAGGAAGAGAGAGTATTAAGAACATTTTAGTAACAATTTGAGGATCAAGTCTAATAATACATTTTAGTAACAATTTTGAAGACACTATCTCTGTACGATTGCTTTATCACTAGGAAATTTCTGTCAAAATATTACTGTTTCATTAATAGGGCTCACACCATAGTCAGAAATTTCCTATTCCCACTCAATTTGTTATTAAACAAAACACCAACACAATAATGGTGTTATCACATCACACCCTGCAAAGAATTTATCCCACAAAGCTGTATTCTGCTAAGTCCCCGTTTTGTCTCCAGTTTTCCCCAAGGGTGTGAGAAATTGCTTTTACAGCCAGGGAAAAAGCACTACAATATATCCGGGAGGAAGATAAATACCTACTGGTAAATAAATACATGTGTGTGTTTGTGTCATCTTTACATACTCAAAATACTTGTTAATTATCTTTTGCTCTTTTTAAAGAAAAATGATTAAATAGGAAATAACTTTAGAAAAAAACAGCCACCTGATTTTCCCTGACCCAAATACTGAGTTGTTCATTGAGTTTTTTATTATGTAGCCTCTACTGCTCAGCTAAAAGTTGACACAGGTTCCCAGTGAGGTACATGAACAAATGTCTCTCAAGTCCCCAGGTTTTTGCTGATTAGCAGGAAGTAGTAGGCCTCAACGTACTTTATTATTGCTGGTGATGAACCCTCCTTTCCTTAATCTTCTCAGCATATCTTTTCGTTGATAGTATGTTTTTAAGTGTGGATCATGAAGGCTTTTATAGGTTGTTTCCAAAAGTCGGCAGTAAGGATCAATAAGGTTAAAGTGGAAAGAAGGTTGATAAAGCTGCAAGCAAACAAATGCAAAATGAATAAAGTCACATTTAAACATCAGTTTGTTGAAATGATTAGGATGTTCATTGAAAAATAAAACATGCCAGCAGAATCTGAAGTGAGAGAATACAGATGATGCGATGAATTGGACAAACCTATTGTCTTTCTCTTCTCTCCCAAACTTGTCTTTTGGCTGGAGGTGGCCTGTAGAATTCTAATTTGTGAACAGTTGGCTGTAGCTTCAAGTTCAATCTGACTCCTGAGCAGAGGTTGTGGCTGACAGTTGGGAGGGAGAGGGGAATGCTTGCCAGATTTCGGGAGCCAGACAGACACAGAAGTAGGACTCAGCACAGTATGTGAGTAGTCAGAAAAGACTCCAACCTGTGGAGTTGAGGCTTGGGGTGGAGAAAAGGCTGAATGGGTCGCTGGATAGGGCAGCTGAGCCATCCTGGAGTCTTCTATCATTAAAAAGTGAGGTTTAGAAACAAACACTCCAACTCATTTAACCTCAGCTAGTGGTGAAATTGAAGTTGTCACAATGCATGATTGCACCAAAATGTTTCAAGTTTAATAGCAAACTGAAAATCACTTACACACTATTAAAACTTAGTTTACCTTTTCACTTATATTTGTAGTATAGAATACATTAGTGCTTCCTGGGAAAGCAGGCAGCTTGACCCCAAGAGGCAGATCCAACAGGTGAGCCACTCCAATCTCTGGAACGGGGTGTTTCTGTGGGCTCTGTCAGATACAATTAGAAAGTTTGTCTCTTCTGCTATGAGCTACTCATTTAGCTTTGACCAATCTACTTACATTTCAATGTGCTAATACCCCCAAATAAACCAAAGAATTATACAAGGTTTAAGCACCCCACCTGGCCGACAACCCAGAAAGCCTCCCCACTTCTCCAGGTCACCAGCCCAATCTCTGGGTCCCGCCCGAGACTCGTCCTGGCCATTGGCTGCCCTGGGCCAGGGTGTTGGAAGCTGAACCGTCAAGGATCCACCCCATTCCCTCCTTTCAGTCAAGATTCCGGGCTGTGGGTCTGCCCCCGGCCAGGAAGAGGACACAGTAGTGGCCGCTACTCACTGCGCCACATTTTTTTTCCACATTTAGGCTGTTGGCGGCTGCCTTGGCGGCGACAGCTTTGCCAGCCTTACAGCAGCTGAGGAGGTACAGATCCATGGCCACCCGTTGGCCACCGGGGAACCGGGGCCTGGGGTAGCCGACTGTGCTAGCCTTTGACGCACCCTTCCCCTCTGGGCTCTAAGCAAGTCAGGGCCACCACGACCCAGGAGCCAGGGGAACGCCTCCCCCAGGCCACGCCCCTCACAATGCTGTGTTCCAGGCTGCTGAGCCGACGTCTTCTACAGGCGTCACCCCAGTGGGCGTCGCCTCGATGGGCGTCGCCTCGATGGACGTCATCTTCTGGGGTCCGGTGGGCTGCGGTGGGAGACAGGACAGCAGGGACTGTGTTGCCTCCCCAGACGCGCATGCGCACTACTGAAGACTTGAGTCTACCACTCTTCAGGAGTTGGGAATGTGGTGCGAGGTGCCACGTGTAAGAGGACAACAGCCAGGGTTTCATATCTCTCTGAACTAAACCAGAATGTATCAGGCTTTGTCAGTGGGTAACTGGTTGTAGTTCCTCTAATTCTTCCTGGCCTCAAAGGAGCTATTGTCTGTGTTTAACAAAGGTCCAGGTGCGTGAATACTTGTAGATGCCCGAATACTAGTAGATGCCCTTATAGACACCGTGACCTCTCTTCTTCTTCTCCTGAGCATACAACCCTCCAGTCCTACTGTAGGACACTTTGGTTTTGTTAAATCAAATATTTGAGACTAAGAGGTCTCTGAAAGAAAGGATATATTGAGCTGCTGCAGATCTAGTCAAAAGGTGAAAGGACTGGTCCTGGGACAAACTCCCTAAAGCCATCAGCAGTGTGGCCAGATTGCAGTTGGAAAAGTGTCTGCCAGTCCCAAGAGGTCAGGGCACCTTACTATAAAATTTTGGGAAAAAGGAGAAGAAGAAGCATAAATCATTCACACTGAACCTATGTAGGCTGTAACTAAGAGGCAGGACAAGGCCATGCAGGCAAAGTCCTGGGACAGGAGGTTAATGCATGAAGAGACATTTTTTTTTTGCTACTACTTAGTTGGTTGGGCCCAAAAGCTGAATGCAGTGTGCCCTGATGGAAAATCTTTAGCATACAGGAAAGGAATGTGGCGCAGTTTTGTTTTCCTTGTTGGTGTAGCTTGAAACAATGAGTTAAAATTACCTTGACTTACCTTTCTTCCCCCAGCCCTCTGGCCTGTAATGTAGTTTAAGACACCTCAGAATTCTTACCAGTATTTTCAAGCACTCAATGCTTTCCTTCCTTGTTTTGCTTAGTCCCTGCCTCAGGCTCTTCATCTTTTGCACCCTCCTTTTCCTCACTTCAATTTCTTTCTTTCTACCTTCTCATTCAATCGGCCAACATTTATTGAATGCCTGCTCTATGCCAGACACTGTACTGCGTGCTGAGTAGATAATAGTAAATAAAACATAGTCTGCCACCAACGATCCCACTAGACTGAAAATACACGAGAGATTGAGACTACTCTTGACTTCTCAGGAGTTCGTACTTTGTCTCCATGGTATGACTGTCTGTCTGTCTGTCTCTCTGTCTAACTTATATACATACAGACTCAAGACACATCATGAACTTCTGGAAACTAAGAACAAGAAACAATCCTGAAAGTAACCAGAGATAAATAAAATGTTATTTACAGTCAAAAATGAATTTGAATGAAAGTATTTCTCATCTGAAACCATGGAGGCCAGAAGGAAAAGGCATGGCATTTTTCAAGTCTTGAAAGAAATGAATTGTCAACTGTTAATTCTATACCTAGTGAAAATATCCTTCAGGAATGAAGAAGAAAGAGACAGTCTCTAGCAAATCTATCGTTAAAGAATGACTAAAGGAAGTTCTCTGAGCAGAAAAGAAATGAAAATGGAAGGCTCAGAACTTCAAAAAAGGAAAACAGAGTATCAGTTTAGGTTTCAAATAGTGATAAATGTAATAGGCTATCTTATTCATCAAAAGTTTCTTAAGTATTTTATGCCTGAAGCAAGAAGTATGGGAAAATCTGATGTGGTTAATGTATGTCAAGGAAATACGAGACAATTGTATTTCAGAAGTGAGGCATGTAACGGGACATAAATGGAAGTAAGGTTTCTACACATCACTAAAAGTGGTCAAGTATTAATGCTAGTAGACTTTGACAAGCTATATATGTATTTTTAACTTCTAAAACAGCCATTAAGAAAATTATACAAAGTGATATACTAAAAAGATTATGAAAACATCAAGGTGGAATTCTAAGGGCTCAGTGGTACAACACTTGCCTATTATGGGTGAGGCCCTGGTTGCACACTCAGCACTGCAAAAACAAACGAACAAACAAACAAATAAATAAGCAAGCCAAGAAATCAGTAAAATAAAGAAATAAAAAGATAGACTTCTAAAAATGCTCAAGTAACCTAAAGGAAGGCAAGAAAAGAAACAGAAGAATCAGAATGATGGAAACAAATAGGAATAAATAATAAAATGGCAGGCTTAATCCCTAAAATATCAGAAATTACTTTAAATGTAAATAGTCTAAATCTGGTAGTTAAAGGATAGAGATTGGCAGATCAATGAAAAACATGATCCACCTACATCCTGTCTACAAGGGATACACTTCAAATACAATGACATATATGGGCTGAGGATAAGAGGAAGGGAAAAGGTGTTCAAAGCAAATATTAATTTTATAAAAACAGGAGTGGCCATATTAATGTCAGATTAAGCAGACTTTAATTGTTAGAGACAAAGAGGAACATTACATCATGAAAAAAGATCAATCCACCGGGAAAACAATGATCTTAAATGTACATACACCAAAGATAGAACCTCAAAATACATGAAGCAGAAATAATAGAGATAAAAAGAGAAATAGACAAATCCACAATTACAATGTGAAGTATACTACACACCTATCAAGAGGAGACTGGATAAATAATTATGCTGCATTCATATCTATTCAGCAGGTTAATTGAAAGGCTGGACGCTCCATATATTAGTGTGTACTTCAAAAACATCACTGAAGCCAGGGATGGTGGCCCATGCTTATAATCCCAGCTACTTAGGAGACTGGAGAAGGAGGACTGCAAGTTCAAGGCCAGTCTTGGCAATTTAGTGAGACCCTGTTTCAAGTTAAAATAAAAAGGCTGAGGATGTAGCTCAGTATTCTCTTGGTTCAATCCCCAGTACTGCAAAATGAGCAAACAACATAGCATTGAGCAAAAATAGCAAATTGCTGACTGATAAACTTTATTTGAAATTTGAATCATGTTTATGAATATTCATTTGTGTAATAGTAATATTAGGGAGAAAGGGAGGTGAATAGATCACAAAGGGATATGAGGGAGAATGACTTCACCTTTCATATTTTATTTCTCAACACCAAGTCCGGCTCTTCCTTAACTCTCCCTATTCCACTTACTTTTCTTCTCTTCTCATCTCTTCTAGAACAATTCAGTCCTGAAGTCAAGAGGCAGAGACATTGTAGGTGTTCGTGCAGAGGGGTGGCTCAGGACGCAGACGCTCAGTTAGAGTAAGAAGAGGGACCAGAGATGGAGGCAGCCTGGAATGGACATAGAGCTTGAGGAGAGTGAGAGTTCCCTTGGGGGTTGCTTGGTGTAAAGAATCAGAGGAGCGGACACATCCATGTTTATGAGTAGCCTGGTGTGGAGTGCTAGCACCCGGTGTCGATAAGAGTGTCTACATAGAAAGGAGGTCTAGCATGAGAGTCAGAGAAGGAGTTGAATGAAGGTGTTATCAATGTGTGGGACAGCATGGGGTGTCAGAGCTTGTATTACTCTCCTGGGGCTTCCATAACAAAGTACCACAAGTCGTGTGTCTAAAATGGAAGTGTTAGCAAGGCACGCTCTCTGATACCTGTAGGGGCCTCCTTCCTTGGCTCGCTCTAGATTCTGGTGGTTTGCCAGCAATCTTTGGTATTCCTTGGCTTGCAATCATGTAACTCCAATCTTCACCCTTGTAGTCAAATGAGTTTCTCCCTCCACCTCTCTGTCTTCACCTGGTTGTCTTCTTAAAAATACATTGATCGTATAATGTTAAGTGAAATAAACCAGACACACAAGTTTAGATACCCCATGATTTCTCTTATATGAGAAACCCAAAATGTAAACAAAGAGCAAAAAAGATAGCTAATAGGAGGTAGGGAGCTAGATCTTCCTCAAATGGGAAGGGATCAAGAGATGGGGAGGGGGAAGGAAGAAAGAGGAAAGCATGAAAAAAGAAATTAAGATATGTTATGGACATATAACAAATCCACACAAGGAATGTGAACACTGTACTGCAAACATGTACTAATAAACAACAAATTGAAAAAGAATCATTCGCTAAATATCAACAGAGCCCAGGCAGTTATAAATTCACAGATCAAAACATTGACAAAGTAACAGTGCTCACGAAGTGTATATACCAGTGGATTAAAGAGTTTATGACTCTCAAAAAATGATAACTGTTATACTGGACTACAGGCTCACCCTAATTCAGTTTGAACTCATTTTAACCTTCAATGTATCATTTGATTATCTCTATCTATCTATCTATCTATCTATCTATCTATCTACCTATCTATCTATATCTATCTATCTATCTATCTATCTGTGTGTCTGTCTGTCTGTCTATAGTTTCTTATATGAAAGAAATCATGCTATATTTGAACTTGTGTGTCTGACTTATTTCACTTAACATTATGTTCTCAAGTTGCATCCATTTGCCTATGAATGCCTCAAATTTATCTTTCTTTATGGCAATGTAGTACTCTGTTGTGTATAAACACCACATTTTCCTTATCCCTTCATCTGTTGATGGACATATATGCTATTTCCAAGATCTAGCTATTATGAATTGCGCTAATACAAACACGAGTATGCATGTATTCCTGTAATATGAAGATTTTAATTGGGACGATACACAACCCAACCTATAATGGTGTTCTTCGGCCTTCCCTTACCCAAATAACGTCTTTCCTACCTGTAAAATACATTCATCCCATTCCAACATCCTCCAAAATCTTAATCCATTCCAGTATCAATAATAAGTTCAAAATCTCATCAAATTCAGATATGAGTGAGACTTAGGGCATGGCCTATACTGAGGCAAAATTCCTCTCCAGCTGTAGTTCTATAAAATTTGGAAAACAAGTTATCTGCTTCCAATATACAGTGGTGGGACAGGCATAAGATAAATATTTCCCTTTCATGAAGGATAAATTGGAAAGGAACAGGTATCAGTGTTCCAAGGCAATTCTCAACACAGCAGACCAGATTCCATTAGGTTTTTAGGCCTCAGAATAATTCTGTGGGACCCTGTTCATGGGGCCCACTGCTTCAGTCCTAGCTGGCCACCTTACCCTCTGAAAGAAGTTACCTGGTCTGGTGACCCTGCAGCCCTGCTCCCTCTTCCCTGGATGGCAACGCTGCCCTCTGATCCTTGGGCAGAAGTTCAACCCCACTCAAGCCTTGACAGCCATTTGGTTCTCTAGAACCCAGGAAGCAGCCATGCTCTCTGGAAGTGAGGTGAACTTACCCTCTCAGCCCAGGGCAGTGACCACAATACTTGGAAGAAAGAGGGGACCCACTTTTGATAACCGAGATGTCAGCGTGTCCTGTCGGCCATGGGTTGTAGCCTTGCCCTCTAAACCCTAGCTGGAAGTTCCACTTTCTGCAATGGAGGAGGCAGCCCCTAACCTCTGGAATTCCCCCCTTGGTCCAGGATAGCAGCTCTGTGCCTCATTCCTGGGCAGCGGTCTTATCCAGTGGCACTCTGGCAGTGGCCCTATCCTCTGAAACCCTACTGTGGTCCTATCCTCTTAGCTCTGGCTAGCATCTTCAGCCCTTGGGAAGGGGACAATAATAAGTTGGCCTGGCCCTATTGACCCTGCCTGGCAGGCCAGCCTCTTTGTCCTTGGCCATCAGCCCCGACACGGTGGCCCTGGGTGGCGGTCCCACCCTCTCAGACCTGGGCAGTGGCTTGCTCCCCAGAGCTCAAGAGATCCAGTGACCCAGCTATGTGCATCTGACCAGCTCTACAGTCGTTTGTCCTTCATTTTGTCCCTCTCTGTTGCTTTCAGTCTGGGCTGGTAATGTTTCTGTGGGCTAAATTCTCAAAAACAATGTGTTGGCCTCTCCTGCTCTTTACTGAAATCTGAAATCCAAGCCAGCAGAAAAGAAGTCCCTTCGCAGATATTTACTGGGTAACTGTATCTCTGTTCCTGGCTTCTGCTAGATGGCTGATTGGATCCATACATCACATTTTTTTAGTTCTATATTTTCAAAAATTTTATTTTAGTGGTACATTTTACATATACATACTAATAACATTTATCATAGGGAATTTGTACCTGTACATGATATATCTTGCTGCTTCTTTTTTTCCCATTCTCCTCCCTTCCCTTCAACCTCCCTTCCCCTTCTTACTTACAAAAGATTTGTTTCCATTTTTTCCTTGTATTCTTTTTTTTCTTGTCCCTCATGTTCCTTTCCCCATCCTGCCTCCCTTGTTCCCCTTCCCATGTGAACAGTTTCTTTGCTTTCCCAATATAATACATTTTAGTCCTTATTTACACTTTCAGTTTCTCACACCAGAGAAACAACGCAGTGTTTAAACATGTGTGTTCAATTTATTTCACTTAAGAGATGGTCTCAAGGTGTATCCATTTACCTAGAAATGTCTCAAGCTTATCATTCTTTATGGCAGAATAGTACTCTACTGTATAAAAATACCACATCTTCTTTATCCATTGATCTGTTGATGGGTATTTAGACTGATTCCAAGGTTTGGCTGTTATAAATTGTGCTGCTATAAACATGGCTGTGCTTATATCGCTCTGGTATGATGCTTTTAATTCTTTTGGGAAGATACCAAGAAGGGGAATAGCTGGGTCAAACGGAACCTCTCATTTTCATTTTTTGAGGAATCTCCACACTGACTTCCACAGCGGTTGTACCAGTCCACACTTCCACCAACAATGGAGAAGGGTTCCTTTCTCCCCGCAGCCCCTCCAGCACATAAATTACATTTGTAATCTCTTTACAACATGTGGTTGCCCAGCCACATTTTTGGTGTCCCCTGCAGAACAGTTTTCTTTCTTTCTTCCCACCCACCCTCCCTTCCTTCCTTTCTTGTTCGCAATATGGTTAGGTTGAGTATAACTCAAATTCTCCAGTTGTGGTACTGTTTTTGCTTAACAATTCATTCCTTAATATGTTCATGACAGGGCTATAATTCATGTCTCACTGCCAGGCAGCTCTGAACCACTGGGGGTACCCGCAAGATTGTCTCATCAGTGGTGGTGTGGGACAGTCCCATTGGGTGGTACAAGCTGCCTGATGGGACAGTCAGTGCATGTGCCACCAGTGATTCAAGCCAGCAGGAACGTATTACCTCCTTCTTTCATCTTGCTATAAGCAGCAAGGAGAAACCAAATTGTATGTTCCACATTTTATTTGGAAGTTTCCTTAGCTGAGTATCCAAGCTCAACTCTTAGCATTTCTACTTTTCCCCCACAATTAAAGAAGATACAGCTAAATCTTCTGACCCTTTATAACAAGGCCCACTTTTCCTCCAGTATCCAATATCTTGTTCCTTATTTCTGCCTGAGGTGTCACCCAAAGCTTCTTTGACATTCATACTTTAAGCATTATTATCTTCAGAGAATCCGGATTTCTTTTATTGTGAATCTCAGAATTCTTCCAGCCTCTACCCTTTACTTAATCCCAAAGCCACCTCGACATTTTAAGGTATGTGTTACAGCAGTAACCCCTCTTCTCAGTACCAAAGTCTATCTTATTTCTTAGCACAGCACCACGAACCGAGTGGCTTAAAGTAACAGAAATGTATTGCTTCACCGTTCTGGGGTCCAGAAGTCTGAAGTCAAGGTGCCAGGAGGCCAAAACTCCCCCTGAAACCTGCAAAGGAATGTTTTCTGCCTCTCTTGGGCTCCTGGAGGTTTGCCAACCATCTTTGGTGTGGGCTGGGTTTCAACTGCTTAACTCCAGTCTCTGCCTTCACTGTTACAAGGAATTCTAAGAATCTGTCTGCATGTGGTCATCTCTCTGTAAGGCCACTAGTCACATTGGGTAGGGACTCACCCTACTCCGGTAGGACCTCATCTTAATGAATTATATCTGCAGCTTTCTGAGATACTGGGGTTTAGGACTTCAGCATATCTTTCAACACATAACAGAGCCTAAAGAAGGCAAAGAAGGTATCGTTGTGTGGGCACTGACCAGAATGGAGAATCAGAGCAGGAGCAAGGGGACAAAGGCATCCCGCAGATGTGGGTGGCGGAGTGTGGAGTATCAGACCTTGGGCAGTGGGAGCTGGACATCTACGCAGAGAAAAACTCCGAGATGGAACCTGAGCCCCAAGCAGGACAAGGAGACCATCTGCGAGGGCTGTGCCAAGTCTCTGGGCCTGGACAGGGCGAGCCAGGCTTTGTCTACGTGGCAGTAGGCTGGGATCTGCTGTGGGTTGTCAGATCCTAAGTGAGGTGAGGAAGGCATCCCCACAGGAGGGGCGGCTTAGCTTGGGATGCTAAAGTCCGAGAAAGTAGAGGAAGTTGACATGTGTGCAGACAGCCCAACATGGATCATCAGAGTCATCCCAGGACTTTCCTGAGACAATCGAGGGACCTCAAGAGAAGTCTGGAACTTTGATGGTTGTATTGTGTTGATGTAGGGTAATGTTTTTGCTCATATTAATTACTGAAGTATTTGGGTGATACGGGGCATCAAATTGACAACTAGAAAAATCTGAGTTGTACTTGTAACTCTTTTGTAAGTTCCAAACTAAAAAGTAATTAATAACTCTGAATCAAAGATGGCAAAATGTCATAATTCTAAAGACCTGAGTGGTACATTCACAGGAGCTTATTATGACATTACTTATAATTTTCTACCTGATTATAACATTTCAGAGTAAAATATTAAAAATTAAAGATAATGTATACTTATTATAGAAAAAAAGAAAGTAGTCACTTATGAATTTATTGCCCAAAGACACTAACACTGGGTATATTGCCTTTATAACAAAAAAGAGAATTATCAAAATAAACAGTTTTGAAATGTGCTGTAAGTTTTTGAAGAGAAATGATTTCCTTAAAAGTTTGAATCAGATTACTCATTTTCCTTTTATCACTTTTAGAGGAAATGGAAGCTAAAGGGTTCTTACACAAAGTGCTTGCTCACTTGTAAGTCATCACTGTGGTCACTAGAGGGCACACTGCTCTCAGAGACCATAGCAAGTCCTGAAAATAAAATCCTTCAGCGTTTTTGGAAACCAAACAAGGGGGGAAAGGTTCAAATAAACTTCCATTCATCTTTGAAAACCCCCAAATGGCATATTGGTATCATTTTTATGTATCTTACATCTGCTACTTCACTTTTAGAATGAGAAAATATGCAAACTATTGCTCACCTTATAGCTGTCAAAATATCGGATGTTCCATTTAAGCCTAATTCTACCTCCATGCTGCAGGTGAAGTATAAACTCTCTTGAAGTTTTGTATGTTCTCCCCACAATTTTCTCACACTGTCACAACTATCCTATCAGGAACTATGAGATTTGCTTTGGTTTTTATAGATTCAAAAATGTCCTATCCCCAGTATCCCCCACAAAATTTCTTTTGTAAATATGTTAGCTTTGTAGAAAAAGGTAAAGACTGTTTTCTTTGTTCGAAAGCCAAAACAATCTTGATATTGAAATGTGTGTTGGGGTTGGTGTGAGGAGGTATTTGGGGGTATCAGTACATGTTGGGCTATGAACGTTGGCCAGGAAGCAAGCCCGTTACCAGATCTGAGATGAGGCCAGTGCTCTGGTGCTAGGATGCCTACATCACTGAGACACAGAGAATGTCAGAGGTACAGATACCTCTCTATGTTTGTTGAACACAGAGAGATTCCTCAAATATTTGATCTGAATTTCACTAAAAAGTTTTAAAGTCTGAACTTGTACTAAAAGAAAATGTCCCCTCTCAAATGTCAGACTAGTTTATTTTCAGTAGACCTCAACATAATTACTTTTGGAATCTCAATACTGAGTTTTGAACTTCTCTTAAATATCATTGACTAGTAAGAACTTACTGAATGCTTGCAGTGTGGCAAGCACCTTGCATATGTCATCTGACTGAAGAGTGTGGCTAACATTTACTTTCCCATTTTACTGAAAGGGGAACAGAGGCCCAGAAATCTTAAGTGATATGATTACTTAAATCTGGCCTATAGGACTCCAGCTATTATCTGTGCAACCAAAAAATGATACAATCTTCTCAAATAGGCAGTTTGTAACACCATGATTCTTGCCTCCAATTTGGGCCTATGAGGATCTGTTGGTGTAAAGCAGAACACGCAGGTAAGCCCCTCAATGCATACGAGCCACACCCCACTTAAAGCTGGGCAAGCCGGGGGAATTGCCCTGGTTGCCTGCTGTTGTCACCAGAGAGGACCCCGAGTGCAAAGATCTGATGGAAGCAGTGTGCTGGAGCAGGAAAGTGGGCCAGAATGGACAGTGTAGAGTGAGGTAGGCAGAGAATAAGGGAAGAGGGGTTAGATGAATAAAAGGGACCAAATTTTAGAGGGATTCGTAGGCCTTTGTAAGGCTTTTACTCTGGGTGAAATGTGGAGATATTACAGGGCTTTGAACTGAGACTCATGAGCCAGCTGAAGGTTTAACAGGCTCATTCTGTCTGCAGTGTTGAAACTAGACAGGAGGTCACGGGTGGAAAGCAGGAAATCAGTTAAGAGGTTTATTAGTTTCCTAGGGTCACCATAACAAAATACCATCAACTGGGTGGCTTAAAATGACAGAAATTTATTGTCTCACAGACCTGGCAGCTGGAGGGCTGAAATCAAGCTGTCATTGGGGCCATGCACCTTCTGGGACTTGGGGCAGAATTCATCCTTGGCTCTTCTTAGCTTCCGGTGGGGGCTGCAATCTTTGGCCTTCTGTGGTTTGCAGCTGCAGCATTCTGATCTCTGTTTCTTTGGTCACAGGCTTTCCTTCCTGCTTGTCTCTGTCTTTACCTGGCGACCTCCCCTCCGGGTCTCTCTCTTCCATTAAGGACGACAATCACTTTGGATTAAGAGCATCCCCTACTCCAATTGGACCTCATTTTAACCGACTTAATTACATCTGCAATGGCCCTGTGGCCAAATAAGACCACATTTGGAGGTACCAGAGGTTAGGACTCTAGTATATATTTTGGGGGCACACAACCCATAACAGAAGGCTGCTACAGTAATTTCGGCATGAGATAAGAGGAACTTGGGCCAGGAAGGCAGCAAGAATGGTAGTGAGAAATGATTTGGTTATGAATATGTGTCAAAGGTAGAGCCAAAAGGCTTTGTTGACAAATTGAGAGTGGGCCTAAAAGAAAGAGAATAGCCAAAGATCATTCTAAGGTGTTTGGCTTGAAGAACTAGACAGATGAAGGTAATAACAACTGTGAATGGTAAATGCAGAAGGAGAGCAGACGTAGAGAAAATCATGCTTTGGTTTTGGACAAATGAAATTTAACGTGCCCAGTAGATATTTAAGTACTGACGTCCAGTAGGCAGTTCATGATATGAGCCTGGACTTCAAGATGGAGTTTAAAGCTAGACACGGAAATCTGGGAGTGACTCCCTGGGAGTGTGAGAGCCCACTTGTGATTCGAGGCATAGAGTTTAAAAATGAAGTTTGCTCCAGCCATGATTGGTTGCTGGGATGCATGTGCTAAAAAGATGGAGAGTTGAATTTATTTATTTATTGTAGTACTGAAGATTTTTTTGTTTTGTTTTGTTTTTTGAGACAGGGTCTCGTTATGTAATTCAGGCTGGACTGGAACTCGCTATGTAGCCCAGGCTGGCCTCGAACTCTCAGTGATCCTCCTGCCTCAGCCTCCCAAGGGTTGGGATTATAGGCGTGCACCACAACACCCAGCAGAGAGTTGAATTTAATGTTGGTTCAGGTTCTTCCAAGTAAGTATGATGGGAGGAGAGGGTGGTGGGGAGCTGAGGGTGGATATGAGGAAGTGATTATAGTTATGGACCATAGAATTTAAAGTGGATAAACATATGAGTGAGGATATGAGGAGGTGATGGAGAGAAAAAGATGGCTAAGTATGGGAAGATTGGTGGAGAAGAGGTATTAGAACAAATTAGGGAGAAAGAGAAGAGAGTGAGGTGCTTAAAACTGAGATTTTTAAGGTGGTGCAGTCATTTGTAATGACAAGGTCTAGGAAATGAGCACGGTGTGTGTGGGGCTGAAGATGGCTAGAGGACAAGATCTTCAGAGCACAGGAAGCCAGGCAACCGAGCAGCCAGGGTGTTATATGGGATGTTTACAGTACAGGCAAAGAATGCACATACATATACCTGTAGACCTAGATATAAATACTGAAATTGCCAAGAATGACGACAGGAGTAGAAGTGGAGAGAAAGAATGAACTGTGAGCTAAAATCATCAATAATAAGGGCCCTCTTCCTCAGGAGGAGGGTATATGGCAGCAATAAGGAGGTGTAATGGGGAACATACTATGGTGGGAAGATGATGGGAAGAAGAGGGGGCAGGGATGTTAGAGATAACGGATAGGCAGAAAATGACACAGAAGCAATGAGGAGACCCATCCACCTCTAGGCCAAGCGGTATGTGGAGTATGAAAAAAAATAGCCATCACTTGAGAGGGCTGAGGGGAGCCATATTTTTAAGAAGGCAGAAATTCAAAGGAAATTTTGGACAAGCTGAGGATGGAAAGGATCTTACAGAGCGGGAAACAAGGTTTGGACAGAGCATGGGAGGAATGGTAGATTAAGGTTAGGGGGTGCATGAATACATGTCCATGTGAGTGAGAATAGGTGATCTAGGTGGTTTGAACTTTGTGTGATCAATGAAGTAAATGGGCATTTTAGCATATTGAATCCTGACAATCAAGATCTTTGCTGGTGACAGGTGGTCAAATTGTGTGTGTGTGTGTGTGTGTGTGTGTGTGTGTGTGTGTCTGTGCACGCTGGGGATAGAACTCAGGCCTTGTGCTTGCTAGGCAAGTGCTCTACTGCTGAGCTAAATCCCCAGCCCCAGTCAGTTTTAACTGTAGGCTCTTCTTGGGACTAGTGTCTTCTGTTGCATAGTGGTTGATAACTGGGCTTATGGAGGAGGTGGAGTAGTGGGCTCCCCAGAAGCATGTGGAAGAGTGGATCTCTGATTTTCTTGAGGGATGTTTCAAGCCTGGAGAAGGTCTGATCTTACTCGGAGGGATTGTAACCCTCGGGGCCTCCCTTTTAACCCTACTGGGTAATTGTAATACTTCTTCCTTCCCCTCCCCTCCCTTCTTCTCCAACTCGTGGCGATCCTCCTACCTCGGCCTCTTGAGTGCTGGGATTACAGGTGTGCACAACCATGCCTGACTATGGGCCACTCATTGTAAAACAGTATAAATACTATAGATTTATTCGAATCATCTAACTTTTCAAATGAGGAAGTTGAGTTCTGTAGAAAGGAAAGGACCTGTCAAAGGTCACTCATTCAGTCAGTTACACACATGTCTCTTGAGTCCAAAATTCAAATTTTTTGTGGTCTGGGCTACATCCCAGGCCCTTGATGGGGTTTTGTCTGTTCATGAGTTTGTTAAATCATGCTCCTTTTCTCTTACCATCTACATGGTACACTCCCCACCTTTCACCGTTTAGATCTCCAAGCAGCTCATTTTGCCTTTGGACTTAACACTGACCTAACCATTTGGCAAATCTCTAGCAGATGCCTACTATGCCAGACAAAAGTGCTAGACACTGGGGATGTGATTGTGAACGAGGGAGACACCGTGTCTGACCTGGTGACGCTTACATTCTACAGAATGCGGGAAGTTTCCGCTGCAGCCCTCGACTCTCCCCAGTGAGGCCGAGGCCCACACGGCAGTGCACTTGTTTCTAACCCTCAATCCTCCAGTGACGGTGGGGAGACAAAGTGGGAACTATTAGACTTAAAATCATACCCGCAGCCCTGAGACTACCAAATGAGTAAGAGTGTTAATAGAATCCTCGGGGTCTAGGATGCTTTTCTGTGGTTACAGTTCTTTTTAATTAATTTAAAAATACCATAGTGTTACATATAAGAAAGAAAACATGCCCATAATCTAAACAGTTCCAATTTACAAATATGTGCAGAATGTAGAAAGGCAAAGGTCATTTTTCACTAATTCTACTGTCTTAGTCACTTTCTTGGTTGCTGAGACCGTGCTCAACACCCACAGCCTAAAGGAGGAGAAGGTTCATCTGGCTCACAGTGTCAGAAGTCTCAGCTCCTGCATGGTCAGCCGGCTCCAGCTCCAGGCTGAAGCAGCGTGGTGGAAGGACTTGGGCGGAGGAAAGCTGCTCACGCCATGGTGGCCGGAAGCAGAGAGAGGAAGGATGAGCCCGGGAGGGAGAGACAGCCTCCCAGCTTACAATAACGACCCTCCTCTAACCAGGCCCCAGCTCCCAAGAGCGAGTCAGCTGTAGTCCCCACAGTCCAATCACCTTCCCCAAGCCCAGCCCCTGAGCTCGTGAGGCTTTGGGGGAATGCTCCAGATCCAAACCACAACCCCTGCTTCCCAGAGGTAATGCTTGCGTGTCCTCAGCAACTGTTTTATCTGCTCATACACATTTCAGTTTTTAAAATAATAACAGGGCTGTGTAGTTGCTATATAAATTTAAACATCACAGAAAGGTCTGTATAGTATAAAGAGTAAAAGTTCCTCATGTCCTCATCTCCAATCCTGTACCTCATGGGTAACTGTTGACAGACATATCAATGTATATTTGACATGAATATTTTCATTTTTCTATGCATTTACACACTTATGCACACACACACATGCAAGCTAAGGGGGCTCATTCTATTTTTTTGTTTTAAGTCAGCAGCAGTTGGAAGTTTTAAGTTTAGAAGTCAATGAAGGGCACAGTCCTGTGTTTTTAATTTTCTATGAGTAGAACAATGCAGCCATATGCCAGCCCTTGTCTGGATTTAGTATCCAGTGCTTGGAATGTGAGCAGATGCTGAAGGCGCTAATGACGCCCTTACAGGGAGGCCTGTTTGTGTAGACAGAAGGCCAAAGTTGAATGTAGTGGCTGGCAAGGGGCAGGAGAAAGAAGGACATGCCAACGCTGGTTGCAAGTTGCTGGACTATGGGGACCACATCATCTAGGGAAGTGTCCAGACATTTCTATAACTTATGAAATGGAGGCACTAGAGTATTTTAGCATTTTAACCTCAGTTTCTACATTAGTGTATTGCAAACATAATACAGAAAGAAAGAAGTCTGGAGAAAAAGACTCTGGTATGGTCTAAATGAGACTGGCTTTATCATGTCTAAAACTAGAAAACTCTGGGGCTGGGGATTTAGCTCGGTGGTTAGAGTGCTTGCCTTGCAAGCGCAACACCCTGAGTTCGATCCCCAGCACCAAAAAACAAAACAAAACAAAACAAAAAAAACAAAAAAAAAACTAGAAAACTCCAAGATAGTCTCTTTTTTTTATTCTTTGGATGCAAAAACTAAGCGCCCAAAATGTACGTTTGATTAATGCCAACTCTCTAAACTCTGTAATGTCAACCAGCTACTCTTCATTACCAAACACCACATGCACTCCTCCCTCAGCCACACCAACATGCAGATATTTGTTGGAATAGCCTCCTAATCAGATAGTGCGAGAAACAGATAGCACAATGAAGTTGTTATAACCAGACTTGAAATAATTAACCTTTTCTCATTTAAAAAGCCTAACAGGGAATGGTCTCAGTGACAGGTGTAAAATTCCATTTCTTCTAGAAAATTACTCACCCAGCAGATGCTCCTTCTGACTGAAAGAGAGATTTCACTGGGAAAAAAGTGTTCTCTTCTTATCATGAATATTGCACAGGTACAATGTACCGAGGCAATGGCTTTCCATTGAGCAATTCATGACCTTGATCTTCTGATTGCTAATATTGATTGTCCACATACAGATTATAAATATTTGCCTATTTCTGTTCCCCACCAGTGAACTGCAAGGACACTTGAATTCTAATGCTTGGGGTCCTGGGAGCCTGAGAATGCATCATGGTATTAGGCTTTCTGGAAAAAGTAAAGTAGGTTGTGAGCCAGAGCCTTGAATTGAAAATAAAGATTGTCCAGGAAACAATAATTCTATTTCCACTGCAGAAGAGGAGAATCAAGATCAAGAGGGAGAAGCTATTTTTATATCATAGAGCAGAGATAAGAAATCTTTGATGCATTATTTGTATGTGACCCTGGGCGTAAGTTGGTAAAACTTGAAGCAGCTTTCTGAAGTACTTGCTCTTCTCCCCCACCCAGATCTAGACACAGACACACACAGACACAGACACAGACACAGACACAGATAATTCTGTCAAATTGAATCCAACACGAATGCTGTGTGAGTTTAGCAGATCTCTTTGTTTGTGGAAAGATGAGCCTTCAGGCCCAGAGAGAGAGAGAGAGAGAGAGAGAGAGAGAGAGAGAGAG
>PVJO010023839.1:0-25451 GCA_004026905.1 Hystrix cristata
TGTATCATAGTGACACATAAGGGTAACCAGAAATTGGGGATGTGTTGTTGAGCAAGAGTAAACAATGATAGTGCTATCAGCCCAGCAAAAATGGAAGGAGAGCTTTTTAATTTGTTTGGCACTTCTAAATGTGTCTGTGAATTAATGGACCACCACCTTGTACTGGTAATTGTTTTATCCTTTTAAAATATATTTTGTATCTATTGGTGTAGGTACGATTTGCCCACCTCTCAGCTCTGCCCTGATTTCACAGGGCGATCTCCCAGGTTTTTGCTCGATTTTGAGTATTCTCTAAATATGAAGCTTACCCTTTGACCTGTCTAGCTTCTCCTTAGTTGAGTTTATATACCTTACCTTACCATTATGCTTGCTATTATATATATATATATGTATATATATCTTCTTTTTTTATTGTCTTAAGTAAAACTGGTAAAAAAAAAAAAAACTCTGTGGTATTACAGAGTCAATATTATTTTACTCAGTTTATTTTCATCGGTACATTCGTCATGTTTATGTAAAATTTTTAGCATATTAATATAATTGATTAATGAAATTTTTAGGTAAAATACCACTGTCAGAGAAGCCATTTAGGCCCTGTGAGATTTTCGACCTTCCTTAATAATGTTACACTTTTTCTGCTTCCTATGTAGGTGTTACATCTGTTGGGTGAAAATAGAAAAATATATATTTGGTTCTCAGATTTTGAACACTCTATTTCTTAAATATTTTCGTTTGTCTACTACGTGGCTATGTGATATATTCTTGGAGGCGGACAAGAATTAGCACCCACACCAACATTTACCTCAGTACTCTTCTTCCCATAGTGTGCATGCCATTGATATTTGTGTTGGAAAAACCCCAGGCTGGGTGTGTGTTTGTGCAGGCCAACCACATGTGGGTGGGATAATAAAAACAATACCTAAGCATAGCATACCTTGAGAAAAAGGTGTATCAAGAGAGATAATGTGTGGTAAAAATTCAAAATGACCTCAGATGGAAATTTTGCACATGTTATAAAAACATTAAAAAAAATCCATCTGTCAGCAGAGTTTGCCATAATAATGGCCTGCCATTCTTCACATTTTACCCTGAGATCCTCCTATTATTCTACAGCACAGCTCATATCTGTAGCATTCCTGGTTTATTTTATATGGAACCACAGATTTTATAAACTGAATGGTATTAATCATGGTCTTTGCCAATTTCATAAGTTGCAAAACCTTTTATAGATTAAACTATCAAAGTACCAAATATAGTGAGGCCAAGTCCTCAGCATTTCAGGTTAATGGCAAAATTGTTGAGAGGAATTATATATAATGTTTTATCGAGTTATTCATATACCTTTTATTACTGCATTTCTGAGCAGGGAGGTAGAAACAGAATCCTGCAGGGTTGAATGCAGCACTAAGGTAGGAGATGCTGAGACCCTGCAGCTCCACTCTGGAAACCTGTTTCTCACACTCGCAACTGGGTGACTTGGGCAAATTACTTCATAATCCGTATCCCAATTTTATTAATTCTAAAGTCATATAAAGCTATCTATTGAAGGACTGCTGATATCAAGGTTAATACAGCCCTCTAGCTATTGTAAGTCTTATTAATGCGAGATGATAATTTTTCTTAATATTATTTAAGGAAAAATTTGGATGATCAATTTATTAATTCTGTTTAAGCCACCATCATGTATTGGTGAATAGAATCGCATGCAGTTCAGTATATAGGGAATCAGTCTAATCTCTGAAGTAGTCAGGATAAAATAAAGTCCATCTTAGTGCAGAAGCATTATTACTCCACATGAATTCTTGGACCTTTTCTGTTCTTATCAGTGATCCAGTGGCAAGGAGGCCTTCAAGTTGACTTTGGTAGTCATTCATCCCCTTTAGCAAGCTTTCCAGTTTACTAAGGTGGCAATCTAGGAATTTTTAACACATTTTTGGCTATAACCTTCCTGAAAATCTCTTCTCTTTTCAAGTTTTCAGTAAACTTATCATTTACTGAATTCTGTGGAACTTATCTTTTTGTCCAAAGATGGTCTTAAATGCATTATAAGCAAAACTCTTCTCATAGACCTGGCTAAAAAAAATATGCAATAACTACCTATATTTTAGGGTTTGCATTTGCTTTTCGGCACCTTTGGCTCTAGGGCTAAAGGAGAGAGGAATTTGCTTCAGAAAACACTTAGAAACCTTTAATTTTTATGTCTGGAGCTAGAAATTTGATTCTTTGACCTCCTTTATTTTCTTTGATTAATCTGTCCTCATATTTAGAAGCCTTTATATTGTCTATACATATATGGAAGTCATAAATTTTCTTACTAGTGTGTCCTGATGCTAACAGCACACAGCCGTCATCATTATATATCCTACACTTGCAAACCTTTTCAAAACATTGTATATAGAATGGCTAAACCTTTTGTATCCCACAAGTGGCTATTTAGGATAATGAAATGGATTGATCTTGCATATTACTTTATACAACTCATTCCACAAAATATCATTACTCTACATTTTCAGAAGGACAGACCACGGTAATTTTAGGTCTCAATAAATTAAAGAGCTAACTCCCAAATCACTAAACTAATTAGAGAAATTTACGCTTACAATTGTCTTTCTCTAGAATCACTGATGGCACCGAAATCTGTACTAGTTAAGGTTTTCTGGAGGAACAGATTCAATACAAAATATATGCACAATCATACAAAGGCTATATTAGGTGGGATTAAAGGATCGGAGATGAAAGAGTTCCAGTGGCAGCCTCTCGGATCAGAGAGGAATCCAAAATGACCATCTGAGACCTAGGAAGCCAGAGAACCCAGTAACAGGTGAAAGTCACAGATCTGGGAGCTCACTGCAGAGTCCTCAGTGTGAGTCTGTGTTGGAAAGCCAAAGAGTCTATGTTGAAGGGAAGAAAGTCTGTGCTGGAAGGATGAAGGAGAACTAACACCCCAAGACAGCGGCAAAGAGCAGCGCTCCTCTGAAAAAGGGCAACACTTCCTTCTTTCCCTTCTCATTCTCCCCAAGTTCCAAGTCTGTTGATGGTGCCACTCACATCTGGGGTAGGTCTCGTTCCCTCACGTTTCTGGTCTAGATGCCAGTTATCCAAAGACCCCCACAGAACTTACTAATCTCCCAGGCAATTCTTACTTAGGTCAAGGTCGCACCTCACAACAGTCACGGTCGTCATTATCTATTTCTTTATCACTGTTTTCCTTCTAGGTCTATGATAGCAAGAGACTCCCTAGCAATCAGCTCTTGGACTTTTAGTCTTTGTTTCCTCTCCTCTGAAGAACATCATCGACTTACATAAGTTGAGCTATGTTATATTGATGCTGTTAAAGTGTAACTCTCCATCCAAAAATACTTACCAAAGTTTGGGTTTTATAGTCGCAACTGATTCCAAGATATGTACTAGCAAAATATGTGCACACTTATCTAGAATCTTCCAGATTGCTCCATGTACTTGCTCCTGTACCACCCCTCACTAACCTACCTGTCACCAGCTCCTTCTTTTCCTTTCGCTCACTAAAGACACCCAAACTCGGTTTGTGCTGGATTTGTCCTTTCGTCTTTTCCATGAGCATTCTTCTTATCCAGAGAGTCACTACCTCAGAAATACATAATTGCCTCCTAACAGAACCCTCGTCTCCTATTTTGTCCAACACAAATTCTATGCATAAATATTGCCACAGGAAAGGTTTTAATGCCTTATTTTCCTTATTTCTTTTTCAGCCTACAAACCCCTTAAGGCTACGCATATTATACATAAGTCTGAGAACATAGTTTCCATGTTAGTCATGCCTAAAACTTTTCAAGCATCTCAACTTTATTTCCACAACAACTCTGTATGAACATTTGAGTTCAGTAGTCTAGATCACAGAGTATCACACCAAAACCAGAGTAGAAGACTATTCACTTGAGAACAAGGACTCACACGCTGACTTTTGACTTGGAAATTCTTCTACCAATTCTCTCGACATACTTATTCTTTGCATTTCAAGATTCAAATACATTTACATCATCTTATGTAGTTTTTCCTGGCTAGGAAAAATAATGTTATTTCTCTATTTTCTAATTATGACACCATTTTATGTGCCACAGGCGAGTATCACATGTTATTTCTATTATAACATCCCCTGAATATTGCTTATATGATCCTTTAAAAGTAAATTTTTATACTCCCAAATATTATCAAGGATTTCTTTCTTTTTTTTTTCCCCCAAATCTCTTTGCCAAATTTCAGGCATATAAAATGTGATGGTTTGGCTTAATTATGTCAACTTGATTGGCCCAGGACCTGCTAAGCCAGAAGTAAAGCACACCGGTACACTGCTGGGGTGTCTGGGTGGGTCATGGAAGCATGATTTTAGCTTCTATATATGGTCGCTGCCCTCCACCTTTCTGGCACTGTGTCCCTGTTCCGCTTCTTGGCCATCATGAGCTAAGTATATTTGTTTCACTGCTTCCTTCTACCATGATGCTTTGCCGTGGAGACAGCTGACCCTGGTTTGAAAACCCTGAAATCATGAACGAATTAAACCTCTCCTCAAAACTGTGGGTGTCAGGCACTGTGTCTTGGCAATAGAAAAGCTAAAAACAAAAAGAATTGGTACTGAAGACGTAAGATCATTGTTGTGACTTTCAGTGCCTATGTGGCTCAAAAGCCTTTGGAACTAGTTTGCAGAAAAAGCTTGGAAAGATTTGAAGAAATGGATATTGGAGAAGGGCTTGAATGTTATAATCAGAGCTTGTTCAACAATTCTGGTCTGAGGCCCAAATGACCAGAATGTTGAAAGGAATGTGGACAGGACAGTGTCAGGCTGATGAGGTTTCAGATGAAAGGAGATGCTGTTGGGGGATGGAGTAGAGGCCATGCATGTTGCATTCTGGAAAGATACTTGTTCTTACTTTGCCCACACCCTAAAACTTTATAAGAGGCTGAATTCGAAGGTAGCAGACTAAGAGCCGAAGAATTTTGAAGACAGCTCGACATTCATGATGTGATATAGATAATGCTTGATGTTTTTATCCAAATTTATAGCAAGAATTGTGGCAAAAAGCAGAGCTGAAAGTTTGAAATGTTTGCAAAATTTGAAAAACTAAAATTTTGGTACAAAAGGAATCATGTATACCTGTGGTCAAAGAAGGTGTGGCCTCTGAAGATATTAGCAGGATCAAAATGAAGCCAAGTAGTGTGTACAGGGACCAGAAGAAAGATGTCTCGAGGGCATCCCCAAAATCAACAAGATTTCACCCGTTGCACTTCCAAGGGTGCAAAAGTGTTAACCTTTAATTTGAGAAGAGAACCCTTGACCTCTTTTCTTGAGAGAAGTCAGCCCAGGGTACTGGATCCCCAGGCTTCGTTTCCCCATGCCATGCTCGACCGTCCAGACACACAGAGTTTAGTACTCTAGTGATTCAGTGATGTCTGTCTACTCCTCGTGCCGGTGACTTATCTTGATGTCATCCACATGATGCTGGTTTCATGTGCTGCAGAAATGAAGAGCTGTGGTGTCAGGCAGCTTCCGGACTAATTTTAAAGGGAGCTCTGGAAGGTCAGGCAAAGACCCCCTGCAAGGGCAATGTGTAGAGCTGTGGGAATGAAGACAAAGGTGTAGTAGAGATCCCAGGAATTTGGAGATTCCAGGAATGTGGAATATCTTCCAAAGAAAGTTGCAGGCTGTCAGGAAAATGTTGCATTCCAAGGAATGCTGCGGGCTGCAGCATAAGGAGAGGCCGTGTGAACTGAAAGCAACGAGGCCACAGAGATGCGATCACTCAGGTCCTTTGGAACTCACATCAGTATGCCCCTGATGCCAGATAGGAAGCTACAGGGCTTAGTGTTTGCCACGCTCGTTTCTTACTTGCTTCAGTTCTGTTCTTTTCTATTCCTTTATTCCTTGCATTTGGAATGGGAATGTTTACCCTGTGCCACTGTAACTTAGGATTATGTAACTCGTTTTTGTAAGAAGGTTCTCAGTTAAGAGTTTTCCTTGAGTCTTACAAGACACATTAACTAGAACTTTTGAAAAATGCTGGGACTATTGAGACTTTGGGGAAAGGATTATGCTTTTTTAATTGTACATGGGATACTAGTGTCATGGTGGGCAGAAGGATAAATATGTTATTGTCTTTATTTGGAGACTAAGTAAGGTTCAGAGAGATGTGTTTAGGTGTCAAGTTAACAACAGGTGGAATGTGGGTGGCTGAACTTTTGTCACCTTTATTTGCTCAGGAGCTGATCAAGGGATGAGTAAATCACACGTCAGGGCATGGCTGTGTGGGTCTGGAGGTGTGATTTTGAACAGTATATATGGTCCCTGGTCCCTTCCTCTCTGGCACTGCTGTTCTGCTTCCTGGTCACCAACGGTGCTCTGCCAGGATGTTTCTGCCTTGGAACCAGCTGAATATGGACTGAACCCTTTGAAACTGTGAGACAAATTAAACCTCTCCTCTAAGTGTGAGTGTTGGCTATTGTGTCTCACTGATGCGAAAGTTAAAATACCACATTTCAGTTCCTTTTAATGTTTTTTCTTGGACCATCAATTTCGGTCTGCTCACATGCAGGATGTACTCTCCCTGTAGTGTGTCCTGAATGCTGTTGTCCAATTTATCTGTCTAAATATAATACTCTGCTATTTTTAAATCAATCTGTTACAACATTGCCATTCACAGTGGCCTTTTATCAGTTGGTATGTATTGCCTTTGGTTATTAAATCTACACCTTCATTTATTGTATACCAAATGCATAAAATAAACTTCCCAATATGTATCAAACTTCTGAAATCCCATTTTTTAAAAATTGTGATCCAAGAATGACTTCTTAAAATCCTCAAATACAAGTTTCGTATTTTCAATGTGATAATCCAAATTTATCTGTTCTAGGCTTCATATTCCCACATATTTTAAATACATAATTCCAACTCTAATTTCAATTAGTTTTGTTTCTTTGGAACACAAAATAAGCCTTCATTTTCATATTCCGCTTGCATGTTCCTTCGTCAGCTTCTGAAATTTAAGGAATCCCAAATTACAAGCTTACATTGTGGCTTTATCAGCAAGGATAGGCATTTTTCAAGTAAAAAAGAAAAAATCTGCCTGGATAAATATCAAACCTAGAATTCAGTCTTCCTGAATTCAGTCTGCCTAAATTATAGGCTGCCTGTAAATCCCTGCTGCTTGTTTTTTCCTCTCTCCAACAAACACCTTTCATTAGAGCTTTTTTCTTTCCCTTTGAGCCAGCAGTTGATAGAGTGGTTTTTTGAACCCATGAATGGAACTAAATTTGTAAAGACTGCAAATTTTGTGAGTCAGGACTACCAATATATGTCAGGTGCTCACGTGAAAGCCCATTTACATTTCTAAATGGGTAAGTAGGAAGTGGTAGGAAATTTTGAGAGAAAGGACACAGGAAATTTTGGACTTGAATTTGAAGTCCAACTCTGCTACTCATCAATTGTGTGATTTTGTGTAAAGCAATCATACTCTCTGTATTTTATATAGTAAGCCTGATAGAATATCAGTATGAAAAGAGTTGACTGTACTTGTATCCTGGATAGTAATAGTCATTTAACAATTTGATCTGGTTTTCTTGTGTTCATATTTCAATTTCCTGTCTACTAGATATATTACCCAAATTATTCCTCAACGGTAAACACGTATCTAAATTTATAAATATTTTTCTGCCCTTCTTTTAGTCCTTGATCCCTCAGAATTTAACTAACACATTTATAGCAAAGACTAAATAAAAATTCAACAGTATTTCAAATATAATTATTCTTACAATTCACAAACCATCTTAGGGCTTATTTCCTTTCATTCTAGGTATAAAATGTAAACTTCTACTTAAATTCTATCGACTCATCTGTATCAGTCTTTACTACTATTTAAATAAGATTCTGTATTTATTGCTTTCTTTCTCTCTTTTGTTGAATTGAACGGATCATCTGAAGGGGTGTAGGTGTGTTCTCTGCATGGTTCATTTAGATCATTATAAACTTTGGCTGGATAAATTTAGATGCAGAAAGGAAGTCACACTTAGCCTTGCATAGCAAAAGACAAGCCCTGGTTCTGCAGGTTAGAAAGGCTTTGGCATAAACCAAGTAACTTACCATAGAAGGAAAAATAAAATTTCATATTTTTCTTGGATAACTTGGAAAATACATATTTCATAATACTGACTTTTTGCTGTCATGTAAATTTGGGCATCTGTGAAATTTTCATATTCCACTCAAGACATTTTAATTAGTGAACACATAAAAGAATATTTTAAATTTTTCTTTTTAGTCATTGGAATGAACTAAAAATGTACCTATCCTGTTTTTCCAAGACAAATATTTTCATCAAGAAAGGTTTAACAAGAATGCTGTAGGATGGCAGCCTTCGTATTTAATGTGCCAATTCCATCCCTGTTTTGTAAGGTCAGATGTTTGCAGTGTGGTAAGAATGTTAAACCACAACTCATAAAATGAAAGAGCTAACGGAAAATCTCACTTGTATTTCTGAAATAAGCCAACTGTTTACACTCACATTTTTTAATTCATAAGTCACAACCTGGCATCACATAACTCTGTGCATTGCACCCATTTCCAATAGGGAAAAGTGCCAAACATCTTCCCCATGGATCTTATTCAGAATGAAAAGCAAAACATAATGTATTGTTTTTCATTAGAAAACTAGTAAAATCATTCCACACATGAACATTATTGGGGTAATTATTATAGACGCACTATTCTTGGAAGGGATAACAAAGTTAAGACTCAGGTGATTATATTCACAGAATAATAATAAATAATGGAGGGTTATATATCAATATATTAAAGGTATTTGCAAAACTGTGGCCTTTCACCTTATTGCACCTAATTTTGGTATTTTTATAAAGCTTTACATTGGACATGTGTTATTTTACAAATTGGAGTAAAAAGAAAGCAATGTCACTTTTTCTGAACTCATTTTTATTTTATTATCTTGGATTATGAGTAGTTAGGGACAAATGCTTAACATTTAAGAGAATTTAAATGTTTCTTGTAACCAACAAAATACTTAACAAAGAGCTTTCAGTGTAATTAGAGATGCTCAAAGACAAAATCTCTGACAAAATCCACGTTAACATGTTTAAATGTAAAGAAACAAAATGTATTTATTGCTGGCTTCCTTTGCTGTCATAGATGCTATTCAGTAGTCTTTTAAGGAAATTAATTTGTTTTTGACCAAAATTCCCCTTTTTAACTCAATTCCTTTTTTCTTCTATGACTATATTAAGATGTAAGAATACCCTTACCTTTGTCCCTTAAATATTATTTCAACTGTTGCCTCAGTTAGCTGTTACTAATCATGAAATGAAAATGCTTGATATAATTTCTTGACCATACATTATCTGGCTCACCCACATAGCTCCCCTGTGCTGAGAGTGGGTGTGGTGGACTGATATGGTCAACTCAAGCAGGAACGCCCAGCTGGACCGAGTTGGTGTGATTCTGGATGTAGAAGACCCACCTGAAGGTTACTGCTGATATAGCATAAAGGAGAACGGGAGCAGAAGGTGGGGGGCAGCAGTTTCTCTGGAGAATCTCTGTTGTGGCTGGTTCTCCTGAAAAGAACTCGCTGTTCTCGTTGCAGAAGGAGCTCAGGGCCTTGCTGCCATTGAGGACGGCTTCTGTTCCCTTCAGGGGAGCTCTGGTCTTCATCTCTACCTTGAGAGTCATATCCTGGTTCCAGTATAGATTCCTTGAGCCTTTTAGTGTAGACAGGGATGTACATGGGACAGTGCTGTGGGCTCCCAGCCCTCCATTGTGTCTTTCAGGTCTCCAGTGCGCAGGTAGACGTTCTGCACTCTTCCTGCATCTGTCTTGCATGTGTGAATGCTGTAACTTGGACTCGTCCTGTATTAAATCTGCTCCCTTGCAAACCACTGACTCTAGAAAAGTAACTAATACAGTGGGGGACAGCTTTGTTTTTTCTGAAAATACTAAATAAGGGTGTTTGGAAGGTCTTCAAAACAGAAGCAAAAGCAAAATAGGTGCTTCTTCAGACCTGGGACCAAGCTAGCATGCCGGTGCTGGCTACAGTGGAGAAGCAAACGCATGCCTCTCATGGGGAGCAAATTGTGATCAACAACGATCCAGTTTGGTTCAATTGTCTACCACTATGATAGGTACTGGACACAGAAACAATGTGGCGTCATGTGATAAATGCCATCGATTAGATGTGGACAAAAGTGGTTGTAGACACAGAGGGTAAAGCGCTTGTCTCTGCTAGTGGGGTTTTAGGAAGAAAGTGCTGGCTCCACCAGGGACATCCAACAGGCCAGGCTTGGCGGTCCACCTTAAAGGGCCAATCAAGCAGGTAAGTAGTGGTGAAGGACAGGAAAGCAGCTTTAATCAGCATAGCTATGCAGAGAAGGACAGCTTTAAGATTTAGTCCTTGAGCTGCTGACAGACGCTTTAGGGTTCATAGATAGAGGCGACAAAAGCAGGAGCTCGGGTTTGCACAGCTGGGGATCAATAATCCTGGTCAAGCTGTGATCTGGTCGATCGTCATCTTAGGAGTGGCTCTGAGAGGTGCAGGGGGAGCCGCCGTCTCTTGAAGGGGCAGCTCTGTTCCACTGTGAGTTGACATCTCTTGCCTGAAGTTTTGGCTCCCATTTGTGGGATAATTGCTCCCATTTGGGGCAGGGGGCATCTCTGAAACTCTGCTTTTCTAAGAGGTTCTGTTTTTGCTGGAATCTGACATGACCACACTTTAGCACAATGACTGGAGTCTTGTAGGCATTGTTCCAGAGGCTCCCGAATTGAATGTTGTAAACGCTGGCAAATGGATGGCCCTGCAAATCCTGAAAATCGCTTCAGTTATCGCGATATCCTAAAGCTCAAGGGGAAAGAAATCGGCCAGGTAAATTTAGGGCTAATAAACGCCGTATGATGAGTTTTAGATGCTCCATAGTGGTTAACATGACTATACTGACAGCGGAGCACAGATTTCCTTCAAAGCTGTAGGGGAATGTGGGAAAAATACGTAAAATGGAAGCAGAGGTGCCAGACTTTGTTCTGCCCATTGTCACCCACCACGCACCTGCAGTCCCAGCCTCTAAATCCCTGTTATGCTTTCTTTGGCAGAGTTGGAAACATATTCACGGATTCAATATTAGAACTAAATCTGGAGGAATGTATGAGTTTACGTAGAGAATGGATGGAGAGAGTATTAGAGTATAGCACATACAAAACAGAGGAATACAGAGTCACAGAATTTATTTGATCAAAAAAATCATTGAGTAATGTATGAGTTGGGGATATGCTACAAGAGAAGTAATAGGATTGAGACAAGAAATATAGGGCTAGAGAAAATGGTAAAGGGCCTTGATTGTAATGCTAAAGCATTTGAAAGTCATCTTGGGGGTTATATACCTCTTTACTGTCACAAAACATAGTGGCTGAAAACAACAACTATTTGGCAGTATAGCAAACTCGTAAGAAATCCAGTGGTTCAAACATGGTCATTTTCAGTTAATGAGCTGTGCATCAGCAACAGAGTCAGGGTTCAGGAGGGCACTTCAGGCACACTCGGGCCCTCATCCATGCTGAGTAGGCGGGAGGGTGGCTGGATTCTGGGCTGCACAGCACGTCTCCCTCCAGTGGACTAACCAGGATATATCTACACCAGCAAGGCGGAGATCCCCGGGGCAGCAGGTGTGATTGTGCAAGGCCTCCGGAGACCTGGATTGACAGCAACAGTGAAGTACTATGTCCCTTTGATGGCAGCAAGTAACAAGACCAGCGGCTACAGACTTCCCTTCTTGAGGGCTACAGCTTTCAGTCACACTGCATAGGAAGTGGAATTTGGGAAGACTGAAAGATTGTGTCCATTTGGGGGATTTCTTAGAAGGGAATTTAAAGTAATTTTGTTGATACAGTGAATATAAGTTACATGATAGATTTAGATACTGTGATCTTGTATCTCATTAACTGACCTCTAGGTGCTCAAATCCTGAGAGAAGAAAAACTAGTGAGCCACATAGGAACTGGAAATAGTAGCGTACTACAGAGTAAGGAGGACAGGGAATAGGCCCTTGGCATAGGTAGGTCTTCTTCTTAGGTACTTTTAAACTTTCGGTGACTTGTCAGTGTCTTCCCAGATAACTTTATATTTTTTTTCTTTAATGAGGTTAAGAGTTTTATGCAATTTCCAGAGACTGGTTTTGGTTGGCGTGTCTGGTTTGAGTTTTCTCTTAAGTATACCTCTTTTCATAGTTTAATATAAAGCAACCATCTACTGGGCAAAAGCAAATGCTGATAATATCAATTTTCCTTCTACACTCACCACGTTCAGTGGGTCTGGATGCCCACAAATAGAGTGAAAGAATGTTCCTCTCCCACGTACCTAGTGGCCTGCCATTGGCACGTGATGGAGCATGTAGCAGTAAGGGACGGTCCCGGCTTGAGGCATGTGGCCTCTGGAGGAGAAAGGAGCCATAACAAACAGCAGAGGGCACTTAGAGCACCACACGGGACAGGGGTACCAAGAATGTGTCGGAAGAATGTTGGACCAGGACAGCACCTGTCCTCTCATTGTCACACAAGTCCCATGGACAAGTAAAACGCAACTCATTATTTCAGAGGAAATTCAGGAAATACCGAACCCTAGTCTTCTGCTAAAAAGGATGCAGCATGAGAGTAGAATTCATAAGTCACAGAATATGTGAGAAGCAGAACAAGATAAAAAAAAATGAATGCAGACAAGCACATGTATAGCTGTGACAATCACTTTTACAATGTATATCCATCACCTTTCACAGTAACCTTTCGTGTGCCTGTGCCTATGTTTGAACAATACCCCAGAACAGAACGAGTCTTCACTCTGAGCTCTCCTCAGACCCTGGCTAGCCCTGTCCCGGAGGTTTGTCTTCTCCTCTGCTTACCCTCTTTACCTTTGCTTGCACGAGTCCTGTGTGTGTTGTCTGTACGTATCAAAGCAAGCACTTTTATCTTTGGCATAAATAAACAGACTAATAGAAAAATAAATAACAAGTAAACACAGGAAACTTGATTTCCCTCATTTCACATATCTGCGCTACTAGATTTCTGTTTCTGTGTTTTACAAAAACAGAAAAGAAGTAGCAATGTAGAAGATGTGAATCACCAAGAGAACCCGCTGAGGCACAGGTTCTCACGCCTGGAGAAAATCAGCGAATTCACCTGCCACTTCCGATCTCACACTCAAGCCTAACCATCCCTTTCCCGAGAGCTGTGTCATGGATTTTAGATTTTCCTTCTGCACTTTTATTGTTCTCAGACTTGCTTCTGTACTTTATGCAAACATTTTCACATCCTGCTGCATGGAGACACGCCTTTGGGGATAATAACTGGAAATCATAGTTACTCATACCACCAGGGTTGGATTTGTCAGCCAGCTTCGCAAGGTTTAGAATAAAACACTGAAAACTCCTAAATGTAATGATGGTGGGGTTAAGTTGTATGTGACTTTATAAGTAACACAGTAATTACTTAGATTGGCTTATTCTTAGTTGTGTATTAATAATCGCTCTAATGACTGGTAAATTATGTTATGCTCCTATTAAGTTCCAAAGGCATCTGATTAAATTCTGGTTTGGCCAAAGAAAACAGAGAAAAAACGGTTACTGAATATTTGTCCGACATAGCACTAACTTCCAAGCCCAATTCTCCATTTAGAACAAATTTAATTCATTCTCTTTACATTTTCTGAAAAAGTATCACATAGCTAGTAAAGAATAAAAATTGATTGGAATTCAGTGACCCTGTTTCCTTTAGTTTTGAAGATGAATTTTAACAAAATGAAATCACTGTAGCTATTTCTAAAATTGGGACTTTTAAAAAATGTAGTGTTCATCGAATGTGAATCTGTGTCCCAAACATTAAAGTAATATTTTTGTTCTTAAATCCTCTAATCACTTCACTGTGTTAATTCTAGGAAAAGGAAACTAGAGGTTCGTGCTGCCTCTGTAATTTATGGTACCGTCTTAGGCACACAACTGATTCACATGAAACTCCCTTTGGTTACTACAAAAGAAATGAATGAAATTAAATCAATTTTTTTCTAACCTGAAAGTTTTTACTGTATGTAAATAGAGCATGATTCTTTTCATAATTTGTTTTTTAGCCATGGAAGTTTATATTTTAGTAAAAAACAGGTTGATTTTTATATAAAGAAAGACTGTTTTGATCGCCAGCAAAAAAAAAAAAAGAAAAAGACTGTATTTAAAATGAGAATTTTCCACAGTAACCCCTTCCCCCCAAAATGAAAACTTTTGACTTTAGGGTCATGGGTATGATAATGATTATAGCTAAATAATAACGAGAGTTTAAGAAAATAGAAGACAGTATTTGATGAACGTTCACTGCAGCATGGATCTTAATAGAAGGGAAACTGTCTCGTAAACTTTTCTTCTTAAACTTATGAACTATTTTGTTTATAAAAACAATCTACTTCATCAGTATATGAGAAACCCTTCCATTTTTGTGTATACCACAAGACACTGTGTAGCTTGATCTTTGTGGATTCATCTCAGAAGTATGCGAAGAGGTTTTGTCCATTTGTTTATCCTAAGCATTGCATTTCAATCTTCCTTATTCACCTATTACCAAGTTTTTTATGGTCAAGAGTACATATTGATCGTTTTTCCTATCCAAGCTGAGATTTTCCTAGACTTTCCTATGCTGAATAATTTTGAATTATATTTTAAATAATTGTTATCTAAACAGCATCAGTTTTTGCATCAGAAAATAAGGAGAATGGAAGGAAAGAGAATATTTTTCTCATCTTGATTGAGATACAATTGACAATAAAAATTATATTAAGATGTATGACATCGTGCTTCAGTGTACATATATATTGTAAAATTAATACCATAATCATGCTAATTAACATATCCATCACTTTACAGAATTATTTTTTTAAACATTGTAAATGCTGAACAGAAATGCTATCAATCTAGACTTCTATATCCAGTTAAATATTCTTAAGGAATGAAATTTAAGATATAATCATATGGAAAATATTAAAACATTAATTTTCAATAGATCACCATTAAATTATTTTTAAAGGACTTTCTTTAGACAAAAGAGGAAATTTTTTAAAATATCACTAGTGAAATTCTAGGGCAACAGAAATGGTAAATATTGGATAAATATAGGGATTATTATTTTACTTTTAAATTTTAAAATCCGTTCGACAGTTGAAGGAAAATTATAACATTTTATGGAAATTTTAGCTATAATACATAAGGAAACTCAATATACAAGTGAAGAGTAAAGGGGCACAAATTCTGGTAAGCTTGTTGGATTCCACTTGAAGAAATAAACTATTTTAAATGGCCATCTAACATTTAAGCATATTTATTATATTCCCTGGACCTACTAGTAAAAATAAACACAAAAGAGGTATCATTGAAGACATAATGAAGAAATTAAATTGAATAAAAGTAAAGTCAAAATGAAACACAAGATATAGTAAAGGAAAAACTGGAATGAATAACAGAGGAAAGAAATATAAGTAATAATATGACAGACTTAAAATATATTAACACATATTAAATGTAAATTGTTAAATCAAAAGAAAGACTGATTACAATATGGGGCCACTTATATTCTTGTAAATAGTAATTACAAGAAAGCTGGATTAAGCATTTTATGAAAGTGAGTACAAAGCAAACCAACTTGTTTCTATATATGAATATCATAATCACACTAAAATTATCATCATATAATTACTGATGACTAATATTAATTCAAGCTATGGATGACATAAATATAATTCCAATAATTATATAAAATGAAAAATATGAATTCACAAGGGAAAATAAATTATAGGCTATTTAAATGCCCTTACTGGTATAGCTCTACTTATATTACAGCTCCAAATAGATTGTTTTTCTCCAAGAGACCTAAAGAATATACCAAAAAAAGATACTTTTGATCATAAACCAAGCCAAGATTATGTTTTTTATATTTTCTGAAATATTTTTTATCTTTCAACATTGTATTTTGAAAATGTCTTCAATTTCAATGGTTATACTTTTAATTCATGTTTCTTAAATAGCTTCATGCTCTGGGTGCACTATAATTTATTCAAACTTCCCTTTATAGTTATTATTTTGTTTCTTTGGCACAATTAACAAGCCTACACCTTTCTCACACATTTATCCTCCGATACACTTATTTTTAGTCTTACAATGTAGATAAGGAGGAAGAGAACTGTGGTACTATAAATTTAGTTAAAATATTTTAGTCTGACATCTGAGGTCCTGTTAGATTTCCTTAAAATGATCTCTTAAGACTCCCAAATTTTAAAATCCTGTATTAAGTGGTAAGCTCATAAGGGACTCTAATGTCTCATTTTCAAGATTCTCCACATTTTCACTCCCAGAATTACTGGTAATTTACCTTTGACAATAATTCACAACTCAAAGAAATAACTTTAACATTATGAAACAATAAAAGCAAGGTGAACCCTAAAGTACAGGCAACAAATTCAAAAATAGAAAAATGACATTGCATCAAATAAATAAGCTTCTGGGCATATAAAGAGAAGAGTCAACAGAGTGGCGAGACTACCTACATCAAGGGAGAAAATATTTGTATTGTATTATATATACCTGCTAAGGTGTTAGTATCTCAAGAATAAAGAACTCAAATTCCTCAATAACAACAACAACAACAACAAAAAAACACACACAAACAAAAATCCAGTTAAAAATTGGGCAAAAGTTCTGAATTTCTCAAGTGAAGACATACCAATGACCAGCAGGTACATGGAAAAATGACCAAGGTAATCTCTTTGAAAATATCTGCTAACACCTGAAATGTGTCAAAAATTTCATTATCTGCTCACTGCCCCCATAATCAGTTTGGTTTTGAATGCACTCACTTTATCTGTCAACTTTAACACAGTTGTCATTTTCCTTTGAAGTGTCAGATTGAGTTCACTGAGCAGACTATGTCCCACGACTAAGCAATTTTTGCAACCCATTCTGCATCACTGAAACATGTTGACTTTTTTTTTTTTAAAGAAATCTCTGAAATGAGTCTCATAACTCAAGAACTCTGGTCAGTGGTCTGCTTTTAGAAAGCCATCTCATTTTTGCTTATAAGGGAGGACATTGTCTCTGTGCCTCCTCACAGAGCTGTACAAACAGACATGAGTTAAAGGAATGTACTTTAATGTATTTGATATTCTAATCCAATTCTCATTATCTTAAGGTGACATTTTTGGGGATAGCTAGCGTTTCTCTGTGGTTGACACAGTTCACAGAGTCACATTCAAAAGTGATCTCTTTGCTCAGAGTACTGAAACCAGGAAGATGTCTAGTCATGTCAGCCACGCCATCCACGCATACACCAACAAATATGATGAGTTCAGTTTTCCTAATTATGTAATAATTCAAAAACATGAATGTTTCTCCAGCTGTGCCACTGGTGGGAACAAAATAATGTGCCTAACATATCCTCATGCACATCCTCCGGAAAAATACCTCAAGCAAAAATAAGCACTGTTGCCTGGTAGTCAAAAGTGGTACACTTATCAACCAGGATTCGATAGAATTGTGCCTCATTAATCCTCTTTACAATTGTGCCTCAGCCTCCTCTGCTATTTCATCACTTCTTCTAGCTGGAAGAGGAACAGGTGCCAGCCTCTCCTAAAAGTTAATGATAAATGTCCTTAGCAGCAGGCAGGAACAACTCTTCGCCAACAGTAAAGTTTCTTAGCTTTAGCCATGCCATAAGCCACTAATGATGATGCTGTTCATCACATTCACTTTTCTAAACTCCAAAGGCTTGTCTCTTAATGCAGGTGCTTAAACTGCCTGTAGTCAAACAGTTTTGAAGGTTTAATGGCTTTATTCATCACTGCCTATTATAAAAAGTAGGCTTGCAGAACGCGAATTGCCTGTTGCCATTATCCCATAATGTAAGTAGGCTCTTGGTATTTGCTTTTAAATGCAGCTTTCTTTTTGTTGGCAGTCTTTGGTCTTCTGTTGTGCCATCGTTGGGCCTCTGCCTGTTTTCAAAGGGGCTCTGGAGGGATGTTTCTATTTTACTCATTTTGGCTAGGATTAGCTTGTGGGCTAAGACTATGCAGAATGGGGAAAAAACAACGGGTGGTCCATCTGTGAACTAATTTAAGTGTGAGATTCTGACTTACGGTCTGCCACCAGATGCAACCGTACAACTGACTCATGTGCCACTGTAAAGCCTTCCACCAGACACAGCTTGACTGTCACTTGCCACTCACTGATAGGGTTCCCACTTGCCACTCACTGATAGGGTTCTGATAAGAGTTCACATCACCGAGTTTTATTTTATCTGTGCACTTAAACTTTCTGCTAATGTTAATCTGTGTTTGCAACTGCTCTCAGCGCTAGCATTACCGACTCAGCTTCGCATCGGATCATTGGGTGCTCTGCTCTCATAAGAAGCACACAGCCTCATTCCCTCTTGTGTGCAGTTCACAGGAGAGTTTGAGGTCCTGTGAGAATCTAATGCAACTGCTGATATGACAGGAGGCAGAGCTCAGGCTGTAATGCAAGCAACAGATAACAGCTGTAAATACAAATGAAGCTTCACTTGCTTCCTGATAAGTGACCTCATTCCTACCAGGCCGGAGCAGCTCTGATTCCGGCAAGTCATTTAGGGACCTCTGGATCGAGAGACCCCTGGGGAGGTGCCCGGGTTGTGAGGGAAGCATACTCTCCAGGGAGCAAATCCAGTAATACATAGAGCTGTGCTCTACCACACCCTTATGCCAGTGTGGTGACTAGTTGGGTCAGAGAAGCAGATAAACCCTCCCTAAATGTTCTCTCTCATACAAGCAAGATACAGCTTAGTATCTTTGGGAAATTTCAACTGGATTTCCAGTTATGAGAGATAACTGATAAAACATGTTATCATTTGTTACACTACAACTGTTTCTAATGAAAACATCTGAGAATTAATACCACAGTACTTCCGCTCATCACCCCCAGAATTCTTACTCAGATTAAAGGTAATGAAGGTTGTTAAGCATGGGAATAATTTAAGCATTAGGAGAAGGGGTTTTTTTTGAGGAGAACTGCAGTGTTAGCACTCTCACTCTCCCTTTTCACAAGGGCAAACTGTGCCTCAGCCTATCGTGAGGGATGCTCAGAGGTGTACGAGACAAACTTGACATGTATTCCACCTAGTGGAAGATACAGAGATGATTCATGCATGACAAAGACAGACAAAGTATCCTTGGCAGCGGAGTGGGGAGCTGCAGCTGGGAAGTTGTTGTGTTTCCACTAGGAACTGGCAGGTCAAAGTGCACGGATGCCAGAGACTGGGCATGAAACGCGTAGTGGAACGTGAACTTGGGGTCACTGAAAGGGTAGTTACTCGGAAGACAGCCTCCTAATGAACAAAGTTTTCACTAGTAGATGGTTCTTGGTGGCAAAAGCTAAAATGAATTCCAGTGGTAGGATCACAGAGAGGCATCAGGCACACCATGGAAACTATAGCCTGAGGAAACCAACAAATTGCTTCAAGAAACCCACAAAATACATCGCAAATAACCCACAGCTTTAAATACCCACTAGACACAGGATGTATGGAGATTGGACACAGTTCTGCCACTGGGGAAGGAATGTTCTTTCCTTCCTTTGGTATATTCTCTCATTTCATAACAATCAGAGGGATTAGAAATGACATCTAGAGGTGAGATTAGAATTGAATGATAAAAGCTGTGAAACCCAAAATGACTCTCTTTTATAATAGACAGAAGCCCTTCTGAGTGTGGATCTAGCTGGCAAGTAATCAGAAGTTGCACTATCTTGAGTAGAGCTGAAAACACTAATGACTGTCTTTGACTGAATAACAAATTGATGAATAACAAATTGATTACATCAATTATTTGGTATAACAATAAAAAAGGTGAAAAATATACCTAGATGTAAAAAGATAGTAAACAAAGAGAGTTAGTATAGTTACATTTAAGACATATGATTAACAAGAAGGATATCTGAACATGCAGGTCTGCATATATTTAATTCATAGAGGCCACTGTGTGACTCCATTAGCAGGACTCTTTTCCTTTCATGGATGTGCACACACACGCAGTCCTGTGAACACCACACTTTTTTAGAGATTCTTTTATCCTACTTTATTACTTACAGTAATAAAGTCTGCTACCCTCAAATCACTCTTCCAAAGCTGTTCAATTTTTATTTCTCTGGGGAAAATAGGTCTTCAGTAATGAATATACCCTTCCCAGCCCCTCACCCTCTTCACTTTATTGCCTTCTCAGATTGACTTCGTTTGGGCTATTTCTTCATGGTTACATAATTTTGTACTTTGGTTCTGTTCATTCATACTACTATTGTTTTCTGTCCTTAACACAGAGGTTCTCGGTTAGTGGTAGAAGATGAAATTTGATCTCCTAGGAGACTTATGCCAATAGAGACATTTTGATTATCACTAATGGAGTGATGGTGCTATGGCATGTATTACTGACTTACCTTATAATTAACTCATTAAAAGTATCACTTGTGTTTTGTTTGTATAATAAACAAATGTAAAACAAACTTTAATATTTTTCTAGAAAGATATAATAATTGTAAGTAAATAAGCATCATCAAGCAAGAACCTCAACAAATACTCATTTTATGACAACCAACTAACACTCCAAATTACAAAATAGAAATATTTGAGAAATGGAGCTTTCCCTTGGCTGTTGCTGCTGTTTCCCACTGTGCCTTTCTGGTCACCCTTCTCCACTTGCAGGATTGTTTGGCACTGTTCTAGCATAATCAGTTGAGAAAAACAAGAACAAGTTTTCTATCTCAACTTTGACTTTTCCAGGATCTGCTCTTGCCACATCCCTTCTTGTTTTAGTTAATCATGAGGGTGGGGACTCAGACGATTCCCGACTTCAACAATTACTCCTTCTGCTTCACACCCATGAGAGAAATCTTTACAGATAAAGTCATGGTCTGCAGCATGTGGGATGTGTTTCTCTGACCAAGAGAAGAGAATGGCAGGGGACAAAAGCATTTGGAATCACTTGATCTTCAGAATTATTTAATAACTAAATATGCATCAGATTCTCATAAGCTGTAAAAATATCATTTAGTTTTCATTTTGAAAACCTAAGCAAGAAATAAGGAAAAGGAGTTCTCCTTCAATCCAAAATTTTGTTTATTATTGTTGCTATTGGAGAAAAGTCCTCTAAATAGTGAATTCATCATGGTCTATATGAGAAAGGATTCGCTATTTTCCATGTTGTTAGTTTAAAACACAGGTTACTAAATCAATTATCAATTCAGTTGAGAAATATTTTAAGCATATTATTGTCTCTCTGATAGGTTTTTAATATTATTTTGAAAATCCCTTTTTTAGACATCTGAAATTGTAAAAGCAGAGTGGGTTTAGTCAATCTCTAAATTGGGACAGATTTCTAAGATGTCATATTCTAAAAAACTGAACTCAGAGTGCTGACTCTATCATTTTGCTCTTGCTGTACTTCCATTTTACACTTTTCTGTAGTGCCTTCCCTTCAGAAATTGTTCGATTATAGCTGATATTCCAAACATTATTTTACTATTCTTGGCACCCAAGTTCATGCATAGTTTTTTCAAATGTATATATTTCAGTAATTTTTGTCTTAGGTTCCCATGAAAACGTCCTATGATTGAACAATGTATAAATAAAACAAAGTTATGGGTTGGTTTGCATATAGTTTAGACAAAACAAACTTTTTACCAATAATTTTCCCCTCAATTTTCATTTACCTCCTTGAAAAGAGGCATTTGCATGTTTAGGCTTCCTTCATAAACACAGCTCACGTTTGTACCTTTAAAGCAAACTAACCGTGCCTCAGTTAAAAATGTACATCCACAATAAGGGCTGTTTTAAAATAAGAAGTAGGAGGTCATACATTGGAATATAAATGCTTACAGAAAGAAAATAAGAGCATAGATAGTATGATTGATTGTGATCGACAATAATGCAAAATAAATAATTCAGGGAAAATATGAAACTTGTAAATGATGCTGCTCTTTGGGGTACAAGGAGCCTTTTTCACTTAATTCCATCTACTCCCCAGTCCTCTATACTTCCACATTGCTATTTTGCTCTTGCTGTTTTAGCTCTTTTGGACTAAAGTAGGAAACCATGGAATGTAAATCGCCAATGATTGTACTTTAAATTCTAAGCAATTTATCTTCTGGTTATACATCTATAATCTCAATAGAAGACTTATAAGTAAATTAGTGTATTGATATTGTAGATAATCTGTCATGCCAAGAAAATTTAAATTGTGCTAGGAGCATAAAAAATAATCTTATACAACAAGTAGTTATACCATCTACCTAGGGAAAACAAACTTTAAGTATCGTCTGCATTTGCTTTTAATTGAACAGTAAACCTATTCACAAAATATACAAATCAGAAGGTACATTTTTCTCAAAAAATGCTCAGACAACTTCCTACCCATAATTCACACCTTTTAATTGACTGTTAGAAAATTCCATTGAAAAACAGTATTCAATGAAGTCATGCAACTCTTTTCAAATAACCTCTCCCTTCTCTGTAACTAAAACCTACACCTAACTTTTTTATGTCAAAAAACTAATTTAGTTTTAAATATATTGGAAAATAAATTCCTTTGCTGTTTAATCACTCACAGCATGGTTTTAAGATTGTGAATCATACGTCTCCTGTTGCAGGAGTTACACAGCTTCATTTGAAACTGCCCCCACCATGAGCTAAGAGTTCTTGGATGGCTCGTCAGAGAAATCCGTGATGATCTCAGTGTAGCATATTTACATACAGGTCTCCATAACCATTCTCAAAGCTTCTCGTGCAAAAGGCCTGTCAAGTTACAACTGATGGACTAGAAACATTAGAAAGTACAGAGGATTTATTGCAACAAATTGACTTCTGTGATTTTCAAGATCGTCTAGGCCCTAAGCAGTGTGCGATGGAGCCTGGCAACTGAGGACATAAGGTAAAGCTTCAGCCTATGGGAAGCAATTTCTCTTCTTCAGAGAAGCTTCAACTCTGTGAAAACTTTCAAGCGATTGGAAGAGGCTCATCCACATGACCTGAGATAATGATAGTTACATCTGGTCAAGTGATTACAGATGTTAATTATCTCTCTAAAATATCTTCATAACAGCACCTAGACTTGTGTTTGATTAAATAAATGTATAGTTCGGTCTAGTGAAATTGATAAAAAATTGACAGTCACAGGCCCATGACTTTTCTCCAAACCTTTTATAATAAAAAAAAATTCAAACACACAAAACAGTAGAAAAAACTTATAAGAAATAAAAAAAAATATAAGAAATACACACATTTTAAACACTTAGATTTGAAATGTGCCCAAACTTTGCACAATTGGCAAATTTGATTCATATGTAGGTGGGTGTGTATAGTTTTGTAAACAGTTGAAAATATGCTGTAGACTTCACACTGTAACTTTAATATATTATTCCTAGGAATAATATATTCTTCTACATAACCACAAGCATATTTTATCCCACAAGTAAATTAATAATGGTCCTTTAAAAAATCATCAGAATTAAGTTTCCATTTTTTATGCCACAATTGTTCTGAAAACAAGGGAGAAAGAAAGAATTTATTGTAAGAAGAAACGAAGAAAGCAAGAAACATAAGAAGGAATCTTGAGTTTTCCTTTTAAGATATAAAATTGGATAGGGATACACATGTCTAAAACATCCACTGTGTTTTGTTGTCTAAAACTCAAAGTTCAATGTCAGGTAAGCTAGATGTTGAGTAGATTCAACAAGGAGTAAGATGATGGTTCTGAACACTACCTACACTCAAAGTAATTTGTATTTAATCCATAAATACATTTATTCTGATTTAAATATCAATGAATATTTGTCAAACTCCAAAATAACAGTAAAAATTACTTATTACAGGGTCCTTATGATAAAGGAGACGAAGCAAGTGTTAGATAAAAAGATGGATTAAAAAGTATCACATAAAATTCCCTAAGTAAAGAGTAAAGTCTGTACCCACTATGCTGTTTCATCTCCCTTTTTAAACCTAATTCTCAAAAATCCTCATCGACTTCCCCGCCATAAATTAGGAATTACTTGGTGTAACAATCCACCATCTGGCTATCTCAGAATGTTGAAGAGGAATTCCACTTAGGCATTCCTTTATAGATAACAACTTTATGCATGACAAAATTCATTTTCCCCTTCATCCATTTAATTCCACAAGTTGTTTACTCACTTACCCATTGTATAAATCCAGTTTCAAAGAGGATTTCAGGAAGGATTACTTCAAAGAATGTTTTCTGTGACATTTTAAAATGGTAATTGATGACATGACTATTTGCTTAGCGAGGTCAGTTCTTCAGCAAGGGAGAACATTCTGTTTCTAGGAGGTAGTTTTGCTATATAGCAAGTGCTTAAGAAAACAGGAAACAAAATAAACATTCAGAAAATTACTAACCTTGTCTGACTTCAAGTTCAACCTCAGAATTTTGTGGCTGGATTAGATGAGACAAACTTTGTTTGCATCTTTCATAAGTTCAGATGTTTATTGAGTTTGTTAGAAACTCACATTGCGGCCAAATGATGCCACCTTGAGCTCCTCTCTGGCCTTTCCACAATAAATTATGTCCTGAAACATGACCATTAGCGGCATCAGTATAGTGCAGAGGCTTTCCAAGGTCTGTAAATGCCAAGCCAAAGTATTCCTCCTACAAAACTGGACCACCTCATAGCCCGTGTGGAGCTGGACTTACAAAGTCCTTGTTTCATGAGAACATGGAAATACCATAAGAACTAGAGGTGTGGGTCAGAAAGGGTGAAGAACGGTGTTCTTACTGGGGGGCCAGATCTATAAAACAGTCAGTTCAACTTGAAATATGACACACTCCTTTAATATCACACATTCTCCATATGGAGACAAAAATGAGTCCCTAAATTTGTGAATTCAGGTCCCAGGCCAATATTTAAGAAATTACATTTACTTTGATAATTTTTGTCATACACTTCCTCACTCTTAGGCCACTTCACATGCCTCTTGATCATCAAAGAACATTGCAACGGAAACATTTTAACACAAATATGTCCCACATGCAATTTAAAATGCTTCTTATTTTGGAAATAAGGAAAGTCCTACGGTGATATTGTGTCTGCACAAAAGAGCCACGTTTTCCATTTTATGAAATTTTCTAGTTCTAGTTTAATCCAGTGGTTGATTGCTTTCATGTACTACTTAATAAGAAAAATTGCAAGACCTCCTAGAATAATACCGTCCAAGCCCCTTTGGCCAATAGTTCAGTTTTGTCTTCTTAAATTGTTTCATAGTTTTTATGGATATTTGTGTTATGAGCATATGTTGTATATTGCTTTTCTCTGTGTGAGAGATAGTCGTATTGTTTTGAAGGATAACTTCTTTTTTTTTTTTCACCAGTGTTAGAACTTTTTTC
>PVJO010023840.1:0-25439 GCA_004026905.1 Hystrix cristata
CTAAGAAGCTGTTTTGAAAGAATTGTATATAGTATTAAGTAATGAGAGTACAAATCTGAATGTAGTAATTTGTTCTTGTTTTTAAAAATCTGAGTCTGTGTGACACAAAGGCACAAGTGGGAAGCTATAAAATATTAAATAAGAGTAATAGTGTTACTGATGACTGGGAATTACAGAAGAAATAAATGCATCTCACTTTGATTAGGGCAGGGAAGAACCTCAGCACATCTTGAGAATTTACTTTAAGTTTCAACAGTTATGTTTGATATTTTCATTTTATGTAGGTTGCAGATATGTGGAAGACAAGTTCAAAGGCTACAGATGAGGAGAGTGGGATGTTTAATTTCCCTTGCACTTTTGGTTACAGCCTTTTTTACAGTTCCTCTTTTGGAAGGTTACCAGATTCTTATCTGCCTTTCCAGATGTGCTGTATACATTATAAAATGCATAATTTTTTCTACCCATGAATTGAAGGATACTTGATATCAGCATTGTCCAGAAAAGAAATATTGTCATTTACATACATGTTTCTAATTTTTCTAGAAGCCACATTAAAAAAGTAAAAATAAAATGTGAGAGAACAAGAGAATGTAAAAAAGAAAGAAGAGGATTTCACTTTCTCGCCAACTTGCTTGGCCTCTGCCCCCTTCCTATCCCTTTGGTGTCACATGTTAAACCTAATTTGTGTAAAAGAGGAGTGAGAACATTATGGTCCCACCCACAGTGCTCTGCCGGGTGTCAGAATCTAGTGGGTCTAGAACAGATGCCAGAGAATGAGTGATACCTCGCCTGTATTGTTTATAAGCTCTACCCATTGGTCTTCATGCTGTCTTGGCCATGGAGGACAATACAATTTCCCCTTTATGACCTAGATCTGTGTAACTTCAGAAAGCCACTGTAGTTGACATTGACAGTTTGATAGGCTTCTTGAAAATCTTGTATTTCCTTCACTTTCTTCCAGGAAATAAAGGGTCTTTTCTTTAACTTTTTTTGGATAATTGACCAGAAAAAAATAAGTTTAGTTTTGTCCAGAAGCATTTATCTTAGATAAAATTTGGACATCTTATTAAAATATATTGACTTGTGGTAGCTAGAGGCAGTGGTGCTAAAAATATTATTAATAAAATGAATCACATTCCACAAGAGCACTTGGGTAGCTAAAACCCTGAGAGAAATGCCAATTCTTTAAATGCAGAGAATTTGTGTGTGTTTTTCACCCTTGAAAGCTTTTATTGCTCTCTGGAAACAAACTGACCTCCAGACCAAAACTTGTTTACTACCTTTTCAAGCCAACACCATGCTAGAAATGTGTGTCATGCTAGTATTTTTTTTCCTGAAAGGTGATTATATAGAATGGCAGGAGTTATGGAATTACCACACATCAAGATGCAGTTTTCCCATGATAGAGTCTGGGCGGAGGTGGTTGGAAAGAGGTTAGAGTTTGTTCTCTACTTTGCATTCGATGTCATGCCTCTTTACAATCACACCACACCCTAGAAAGGGGGAAGCCGTGTCAGGAAATGTATTACCCTGAAGTTGAAAGCCACATTTTCCCGAGCTGACTGTTTCCTATTACATCAAAATAGTCATGATTCTTTCAGACTCACAGAAGATAACTTTACATCCATCCTATCTCCATTCCATCACCGTTTAAATGCTCATGAATGACCTCATTGAAACAGCACATTAGACTTTAGATAAGGCCAAATCCTAAAGCCATTTTCCTTTAATTACCTACGTTTTACCTCCCGTTAGCTTCTATTCTTAGAATTTGCTCTGTCTTTTTCCAGCCAAGTGAAAACAACTTTAATGTCTCTCACGGCAGTCCTTTGGACACTCAGAAAGTTTTCCTTTAATTCTGTGTTTTGAAAAATGCAGATTAATATTAGGATCAAGTTCTAGAGTTCTGTGGTAAGGTAGATGATGCGAATAAGCAGTGTCTAGCAAGAGCTAGAATTCAATAAATCTATTGTACTGTCAGTTGAAGACAATATTGTGATCTCATTAAATTTTATCTTTTGTAGAATAAACACTCTTACCATCATCCTCTCTAGATGGATTTCCTGGGATATAAGTATCCTTTTTAATACAAGGCAAGCACTCTAACCACTGAGCTAAATCCCCAGCCCCTATTATCCTTTTTAATACAAATACCAACCCTGACCATACAATTTGATTGGGAACCACATAGAGTAGACTGCTTTTGGGAGTAATCTTCTAAGTACTATGATTCTAGCAAGCTATTTTAACCAAGTTTACTTTTGATCAGTCACTAAATTACATGAAGCATTCTGTGAATTGAAATTCCTAAGTCTTCTTACAACCTTCAAGTAAGCCAGTTTCTAATTTCTGCCCTTTGCTGGTTTGCCTTTTAATTTAAGGTCAAATTTTGCATTTATTCCTAACAAACTTTATCTTGTTTGACCTCATCCATTATTTTAACCTGTTTCATGTAATTCAATTTTCAAACAGCAATTTGAAAATCTCTTATGTATCAAGAAAAGATCTGGTAAGCATGCAATTTATTCGAATTATGTGTTTCAAATGATTTTTCATATAAACAAAACTCTGAAAGGCTTTGGATTATTCTTGGAGGTCTTTCTTTTTCTCTTTTTCCAGGGCTGGTCTTCAAACCCAGGGCCTCCTGTATGCTAGGCGAGTGATTTTCCATTGAGCCACACCCTCATTTCCAGAAATGCACCATACTTGAATTCTTCTCTGCATGACTGTACTGTTCCTGTGTTGGCATGAAAGTCTGTTTAATTCACCAGTGATCCAGTGCTTTGCTTCAATAATAGCAGTGTTCAAGTGAACAGAGCCAATACGAAGTACAATAGCTAGAAATAAATTGCAATATTGCCTCATCCATATTAAAAACTGAGGAAGAAGGAAGAATCTAAAATAAATTGCTGAGATATCTTAGAAGGGACTCCTAAACACCAGGATCCATACTTTCACCTTTCTAAGCAGGGTGATTTCACCCACCACTGAAAATTGGTAATGGTGACTTTGTTCACCAAGTTACTATAGGCATTTTGATTTTTACCACAAGAAAGTTTGCTTTACCTTTACATATACTTTATATCACCTTTTAGCAAATAAATGTCTATTGCCACTCTAGTCTCTAAGCTGTCAATTCAGCACTTAAATTGATTTACCTCTTTTAAAAAAAATCACTGGGAACAAAGGAAGCAATCAATTTCACATCAGTAAAAGAGCTAAGGTTTCACCTTCTAGTTGAATTATTCTTGCACATCTTTTCTGAAAAGGTAATTGGAAAATTGTGCACTTAGGTGGTTAAAGACTTGTTCAGCGAGGTGCTCAACCATAAAGACATATTTAATACCCTGTCTATTAGGTGAAGCATTTGCTAAGAATTCTGGCATTGGCCATAGGGATTTAGAAGAAATGACTTCTGAAGGGATTAGATGGTCTAGGCCAAGAATTTTCTTACTTTTTCTGTCTTATCTGTTATATCTAAATTTCCTCTGTAAAAGGAAAAGCATCATGGATTAAAGGATAAACTTTTCTTTTCATTCTGATCCTTCCTTGCCATATATAATTAGATAATTGCCAAGGTCAAGAATATAGAGATGAGTCTCCAATAAAGGAAGTTTTATTCGAAATACAGAATTAAGAATAGGATTGCATTCTAGGTCACACATCCACAAACTGGAGCAGCCTTTAGTATATCTGAAGAGCAAATGAAAGTTTGGATGTTTTAGTAGCATGGAGGGATCTACACAAATTGTTAGGAAAGAAAGCTCACTGGGACTTTCATTGACTGTGGGAGCTGGCAAAATGATTGGTGAGGGGCAGCAGTAACTGTGTGAAACTAGTCTTAAGGTCATAAATGCTAGTTGGGTGGATAGCTGCTAAAAAGAAAAAAATAGTATTAAAGACAAGGCAGTCTATATTGCTATTATGGTTTAGCAGAGCTGTTCCTGGAACAATTGTTTTTGACTTTAGTGTTTTCTTCTGATGGCCTCTCAGTTCTATTTCAAATGAATATGAAAAGAATATTTTATTTGAATTATTTTAACTTCCACACAATATAGAGATACTACACTTTACTTTTGCACCCCCGTATCATCTTTTGTATGAGTGAGCTTTATAGTATTTTATATTAGTTTTTAGAACAATATGAATCTTAATCTCGCTAGGCATTTTTAATTACCTAGTGTGTCTCTAGCCTTGATATACATGTAATTGAAAACATGAAAGAAGTACTATATAATGTTCACAGGTTTTTGAGATAAGAAATATTTGTAACAGATTTTGCATAATTACATCATGGTCCAATAACTAATAACACCCAGAAATTTGATAAAGTTAGCAGTTCTTCACGTTTCATGAGTAGAATTTGTACTCATCAGAAGCATTAGTGAAATTCATGCATTTCATTGGGCTGTTGGTAGGAGAAATGGAAGAGTGTTCTGCATACCAGGTTCCTCAGCACAGACACTGATTGATCTTCCTTCTTGCCAGTTACCCTCTCTACCTGACCAGTAGCCTTAGGGTGTCTCTTATTTTCTCTTTTCCCTTACGCCAATGGATTTCACTTCCCATCTCTTCATTATGCAGAACACTCACGTGCATAAACCTCCAGTGACCTCTCAGTGACAGACGGTGCCAAAGGGATGTGATGTGCCAGAAGGTAGAGGCCGAATGTGAGGGTCAGAAAATGGTGATAGTTTAGGGAGACTCCAGAACATCGTGCCTGATTCCTGGATTTTCAGGTGTACCTGGGGAAGGCTCTCTACTAATAGAGTTCGTATTTGGGTATTTGGTGTGCCTGAGGCTATATATAGCAGAAAACACTTGAGGCAATTACTAGGTTGGGAAGAAACAGCTGGCTATTAATTTTAGCAACATCTTACACCATTTCCAGAAGGCCAGGTCGGACCAGCTGGAAGTAGAATGAATGAAGGGCCAGAAAAAGAGTTCAGGATTTCTTTAGAGTGATCTCTTTCCCACAGAAAGAGAAGCATTCAAACCCTCCCCTAGCCCTCGGGCCACATGTACTTGCTCTCATCAGAAGTCAACTCTATCCTTAGTAGGAGAAAAGATGAGAAAGTCTTAAGAGCATAAAGGAAATCCTGGAAGACTGATAAATTATCCAAATAAAAACAAAATGTAAATTATGAGTCTTAGATGACTTTAATTAATATGATAATGAAGATGAAAGAAAGGAAAGAGTTTAGATACAGAATCTAAATAAGAATCTGATTAAATATAGTTTATGTATTTTGATTCCACTAGATGTTTGTCCTAGGTAAAAGTTCAAATGGTTTATCAAATGAATATATTACAAACTAGGAGAAAATACATGATCTTCTCCAAAGAAAAGGGGGAGACAAAACAAAGGTACTGATTATGCACTCAATTTGTCTATTAGCTGAAACTGCACACTCAAGACACCAGAGAAGGTCAGAGGTCAGAGAGGAACAAATCAGAAGCAGCCAATACTATAAAGAAAACACTGTTGGAATGTGGTCAGAGGAAGTCAATGGTCAGGGCCTTGGGCTTAGCTAGGCAAGCACTCTACCACTGGGTTGGTACTTAACATACGAGAGAGAAGGTTTTTAAAGAACCAAGGCTGCGATTGGTAGAAAAAGATGCTTTATTATAAAAATGCCTATTAATTGTCTTTTCTTTTCTTTCAAGATGTGGCTCTTTTCCAAAAGAAATTCCCCTTATTTGACATCCAACCTCTGTGTTTCACAGGTTCCTCAGAGATAGCACTTCTTAAATCATCAAGGCTGGCGAATTTCCTTCAGGCTAAATAGCAGACACAATATTGAATGGCTTTCTTTACTTACAGTTTTGCATAATTATGTAAAATTATGAGTAATTTACATGTTAGAAAAGGTTCACCAAAGTGGGGCTTGCTCAAAACTATTGAACTAAAAAAAAAAAAAAAAAACAGAAAAGTATCTGCTTGGAATCAAAATCAAGATTAGATTTTAGTCTGCTGGCAATGGTCATATAGTTATGACAGTAAAATCGAGTAGAAAAATGACTTGCATTGCTCATTGTATAAGTTGTTCTTTAAAATCACACTTTGTCATAATAATTTCTCCTTATTTTAAGGGAATTGGTCTTTTTAAACTGAGTTCATTGTTACATTCTTCAAGTTATTTTTTTTTTTCTAAGCTGGTGTTGATTTAGATTGCTGTTCGTGCACAATTTACTCAGCAAAAGTGTCTCGTTTTGCTAGAAGAGCTATTACTGACAGGGTGCCCAGCGTCAATGGCCAATATTATATTGTTCAAAGTTTAGTAGCCTTTGGAATCAGCATTTTTTCAAAGTCACCCACTTGAAGCCATTCTTCTAGATAGTTCTAATTTCACATCATGTAATTCAAAGATTCGCATGGGTCCATATGCCTATCTTCGTTTTTGGCACTAATTAGTGTCTTTTGTCTGCTCCCAAACTCATTAAAAGAGACCTTATTTCTCATTGTAAATAAAAGGACAATTCATTTATTTTAGCCATGGCATAGTTAGTTTAGTTCAGTGGTTAAGCAGAATGGTTAATTAATCATTGTATGACTTAAAAAATATTTATTAAACAACCCAGTGAGATCTCGAGGGATACAATCTAAAAGCAAAGCATAGTTTCTTCCTTCAAAAATGAAGTGTTCAAGAATTGCAGTGTTCTTATTGGATGAGAATAACTTGGCATAGAGGTTCTAGAGATATATGTAGAATGGATGGATGATCTCAAACTCTGTGAGTAACATGAATAAAACATTACCCAGTCTAATGGAGTTCGAGAGTGATGTGGATGAGTAAACAGTCAACCATTCAAAGCACTACATTTTTAATTTTCAGATATATTATATGTTTGGTTGTTGTTTTATTTTCTATCAACTTTCTTACACATCTAGACTTTGCATTAGTTTTTTATAGCTACTTTAACAAATTACCACAAACTTAATAGTTTAAAACAGCACACATTTATCCCCACACAGATCTGAGGTCAGAAGTCCAAAATCAGTTATCCTGGCCCCAAATCAATGAGTCAACAAGGCTGTACTTCCTCTAAGTAAAACTGGATTTTCTTTTTCCTTTTTTGCCTTTTCCAGCTTCTAGAGTGATATTCCTTGCACCATTTGGCTCATGATACCACTCTCAATCTTCAAAGCCAGAAGAAAAATACCTGGCCCCAGTGGTTCCCTTGTTTTCCTTCTAGTATCAAACTTCCTCTGTCTTGCAAGGACCCCTATAATCGCATTTATGGTCCTCCTGGATTATGCTGGATACTTTCTCCTTCTTGTAATCTTTCACATCTGTAATTATTTTTACTGTATAAAGTAACATTTTGAGGTCTCCAGGATTAAAATATATTTAAGGAGATATCTTTGTGGGCTACTATTAGGTCTGACACAGGCTTCTATTGAAATGGCTTCATATTCTAGGAGAAAATATTAACTGAGGAAAAATGTCATAGTGCCTCTGCTGAGAAAATGTGGAAAGGCGAGCAAGTACATCTGATCCACAACTGTAAAGAAGGAAGTGAGTAAGGCAGAGAGTGTGTGTTTAGCTTCCCGCTGGCCTTGTAGATGCTATTTGTGGTTACCTTTGAAAACCAACACCATTGAGCATATATTTTTGGATCTCTATGACTATTTTGAAGGCTGAATTTAGGCCTTCTGGATATCTTTGTCTGAGGAACTGTGTAATACTGTTTCTGATATAGCAGAAGCAACTTCTTTGGTAGTCAAGATGAGCTCTACCAATTCATATGCCTTCCTCATTGCCGGGCATCTTGCTCCTTGTCTGCATACTCAGGACTGAAGAATTGGAATAATCTCTGATCTGGATTTCCACTCATATGGTCATTTGCCTTGGCTCTGGGACACATACAGATGTTGTCACTCTTTTTTGTTATGCTGCTATGCAGCACAGCACAGCTTAATGCAGTCTATTTCTTAAGTACATCTCCATGTACTTGAACTCACCCAGAGCCTAAGATCTCTTCTTGCTTCTGCACACACTGCATAGTAGCCCAGGTTATCTAAGGTACATCCGTAGTCCACCCCTACAATTTCCTGTTTGTCATGCTTCTTCATGTGCGGGACTTTCCACAATTAGAAATTCTTCAAGTGTAAACACTTTACATCATAATTTTCCATCTTTTTAGTTACTGATACCATCTCATAACAAGTCGAATATTCCTTACTACAATAATTATACTTCCCGTGGACACTATGGGGATGTGCAAAGTAACACTTAACTTCGAGTTTCATTTACATTATCTGAAAATTTTCCACTGTACATATTGTACAGGGTTGTAGTCAGGGTCAAAGAAAGTTGTGACTGAAGAGATTTTGAGAGACAATACTAATGTAGGAAGGATATCATTAGCAAACTCAATTTAGATATAGGAAAATATAAAATATTTTATTAAGTTTAAACAAAATAGCTTCTGTTAAATATTTATCAATGAATAGAATTTTCATTTTGGAAAGGATCATAGGTATGATATGATTGGTATCCCTGAGAAACAAAGCAGCATCCATATGGTTACAGACTGGTTAGTGGTAAAGCTGGTAAGCAGTCCAGGTCTTTTCAATTTAAAGCAGTGACTAGTCTGCCGACCATCCCACAATGAATACGATAAAAAGGATTGTTGATTTCCTTATTTGTTATTCCTGCATTCACATGGGGAATTCTTTGTTAGCGCTGAGTTAAAAAATTTAAAAATATACTCCATATTTAAACATTTACTTACTTGTCAAGGTTTTTCATTATTTTATATTCAAAGCCAGATTGTAGTAATTTGTTTCTCCATTTTATCAAATTACCACTTACAAAAGTATCTGCTTTATGACCAGAATTTTTTGAAAGGTTGAATTTCTTTTTTCTTTTTACTTCAGTAATTTTGGTTAATAAATTTACAAATATAGACTATTGTAGTTTGTTTTAGAAGTATGAAACCAAATAATTGTTCTGGTGATTTATTATGTGCCTAGGGAATTACGAGTAACTTACAAGTTATTCAGATTAATAAAGCAGTTGACTGCCTGGATACATGAACCTCCAAAACCCAAACATTTCTACATATCAGAAAAACAGAGAAAATATTACATTCTGTAAAGTGAATACGGGAATAAAACTTTTGCAAGTGACTCTCATGGAGCATTGTTCTCCTGGTCATCTTGGCAGAGGTCTAGGTTTCCCCCAGGAATGTGGAAAACCATGACTAGAGAAGGGGCTGGACCCCAGCTAGCACAGCGAACACAACTGACTACCATTTAATTACGAGTGTCTTTCTGTACCTCAGCCTTAGGGGCATCATCTAAAAACTGGCAAAAACAGTGAGTTAGTTGTTCATCTTCATTGCTGACTAGAATTCTATTGCATATGAATGACTATCTAACAGTTCATTCCCCCATCAATGGTTAAGTAGGTTGTTTGGTTTCTGTGTGTACTGAGCTGGTGTTTAGGATTGTGAGGTCATAGGTAGGCCTATCAGACCCAGAATTCGAAATTGCCTACTGGTTAATCCCCTAGGTCACTTAATTCGTGACCTTGGATGAATTATTGGTTTCTGTGGCTGCATCTTCCAAATGACATCACAAAATCATAGGTCACACTGCTTAAAATGTTATCCGGAGATTTAATTAATGGGGGTAAAACTTCAGTCCATCTGGGTTTCTGCATAACTAGATAATCCTACTTAACTCCTTAAAGACTATAAAACTGAACCTATATTTGCAGTGAGCTTTGAAAAATTGCAATGCCAGGGTTGTACTGAATTTTATTATTATGCAGGAGACACATTTGGGCTGGTATATAAATTGTGATAATCCCAGAGTCTTTCAAGGTACTAAGAGGAATGGATAGATCTAGTTTTTAATTGGTTTGGACAGCTGTCTACACAGCTGCATCCTGGCTATTTATCTTTGCCCAGTCACATGACCCAGAACATCTGTCTGTGCTACTTCTCACCCCTGAGAAAACTAGTGAGGTCGTGAGATACGCATTTTAGCCAGAGCTGGAGATGCTCAGTTAACACTGGGATAATGTTGGTCTGGAATTTTTTTTATTATGTTGCAGGAACATGTTTTGCAAAATACCTCATTATTTTTAGAATGGCAATCCCAGAATGTATGACTTGGGACACCTCTTTTGTCTGGAGTGAGCAAACCATTTGTTTATCAGTTAATTTTATATGGTGGTTATTGCCATTGGAAAAGTCGTTGTTTGATCATGAAATTGTCAATTGCCTCTTGCCCTTCTGGAAGGGGCCGTCCTTGAGAGTTGGTATACACCTCTGGATGAGAAAGGAAGACGTGTGTCCTTAAATCTAGTAGCTGAAAAGGTGATATCCTCATGACTGTCCTGCATCAAACCCTGATCCTTACAAATTAAGAAATGTTCACTTTCTTTGATGCCTTCACCTGCAATATTTATCCCACTTCATCCCTCTTACCTTTTCCACAGATCTTTGTCTCTCTGCCTTTCTCATACAAATTTTGTTCATCCTTTACAATTAGTAAAAATGTCACCTCCAGTGTTAAGCCTTATGTACTGTTTAAGCATATTCCTGTTTTTTTCTTGCAGAGTTTCCAATGAGCTTTGCTTGTCATCTTGACTGGTATTTGTGCTCCCTGTTTCCACCTTTTTCATTTGTACAGAAGGCTGAGATAATGTCTTATTCATCTTTGTGTCTGACATGTTAAAGTGCCATTGAATAGCAAGGTCTTGATGATTGATGAATTTTGTATGTTTCTCGATAATTTATGAAAAAATCTACACTAAAATCATTTAGAAGGTCCTTTCTGGGAGTATCTGGGGGAATATGCACCAAACAATCAGCGTTTGCTGTTCTGGGTGGAATAATAGGGAGATACCTGGAATGAGAGACCTGGGAAGAGGCACAGCATTGTGAAGCAGGAAGACAAGTGTGAGGCCAAAAAGAATTGATTAGAGGCTGGAGATATTTAACCACCACAGATGACAGATTTACCCCGACTCTTACCCAGAAGTCCCTGAAGGTGGAGTTGCCTACAGTACATCAGCTCTGGGTCTCAGTGATAGTGGTTGAATGTTAAAAGGAAGTTGATTTGAAGGTTGGACAACATAATAAGAAGACATAGACAAAGCTCTGGAGACACCAGCCGTTCATCCTTTCCTCCTGAACAGCCAGGTCATAAGAAGGAAATCTGAGACTAGCCAAGGAAGGATTAATATAATACTACAGTTAATTGACTTCGTAAAGGCAGGTGACATCTCAGCGTGTGCACTGTGAGAATGACACTAAAATAGACTGGAGGGTGGAGACAAGGAGAAAATGAGGAATGGTTTTCTTTTTGATGGACTAGGAGAGTCCTGACTGAGCTGTGAACCTGTAAAGAGATCTTTGCTGTTTTGATCACTACAACCCAAAGCAGAGAATCATAAAACTATCAAGTATTTAGGCAATAGTTTAAAAATTGCTTCCTTTCTGTTCTGTTTTGAAGGATCATTTTTTATGTCATTTGACCTAAAGCAGTTGGGTTTGCTCAATTGGATCTGAGAATCTCTGAGAGCAGACTTCCTGCTGGCCCCTGTTGTGGCTCTGATGGCTCGCATGTGACCTTCAGTGTGGTACTCTGGGTCTTCCAACTCCGGCCCTGGCTGGTTCTGGCAGGTGCAGATGCTTTCCATCGAAAGTGATCAGAAACAGCATAGAAAAATGGGCCAAAGTGAGAGGCTCCAAGCCCCGCACTTGTCAGCAGGAAGAAGGAGGGAAATTAGGCATAATTGCCTTCATGTCATCCAAGCTAAATGAAATTTAAAAACTGCATATGGATTTTGTTTTCCTTGTTGACTGTTATGGTATTCAGAGGGGTCTGTGAGCACTTGTGGATATGGAAAGAATGATGGTATTCTGTAGTTTTATAAAGGATTTGGCTTACAAGAGAGAACAGAATTCAGAGTGTGGATGTGAATGGCTTAACTCTCGAATGTTTCTGTTTAGTAACTGTGTGATAACTGGCAAAGTGCCCTAATTCTGAACCTCAGATTTCCCACTTATAAAATGAAGTAGTAATACATTTGACAAAACTAACCCTCCCTCTTGTTTACACTCCCTTGAATGTTCAAGAGATTCAGGCAACTACCTGCCTGAAAGACAAAGTCTACAATCCAGTACTGGGTACTGGCTACTCTCTGGCACTTTCTCATCCTTTCTGGTTTTATTTCTCACTCCCCTTCCACCCTTACTTCTCACGGTGCTAGCCACTGTCCAGCCGTCCTTGCTACTTTCATCTGCTATCATCAGGCCGACTTATTTCCTATCTCTTCACTTGTTTCCAGTTCTCTCTGCCTAAAATGGAACTTCGCTTTCCTTGTTCTTAACCAGCTGGGTAGCTAACCCCAGGTCATTTTCGGAGCTTCAAATCTTACCTCTTCTATTTAAGCAGTCTCCTTGCTTTTAAAAAAAATTTCTAAAGAGGAACTGCCACTTCTTCTTTGAGGCCTTTTTTGACTTTGAATTTTTGGGTCCCCAGTATGTAACACAGAATTTAGTACAAAGAAAACACTTAATACTTTTGTTGAATAGCTAGATCAATGGATGGGAAATGAGAAGTCACAAGCTCATATGTCCACAAGGTGAGAAGAAGCCGTAATAGTGACCAATTTAAGTACCAGCTTCATAATCCAGCCTTCAGCATTCCTGTGGCATGTCCATCAAGATAAAGAGCTACAACTTGAATGAAAATAACATTTCCATCAAGGTAACAGGCACCATCAGGAATTTTAAGGAAAACAAGATGTAGGGCTAGTGCTTAAGGTAGCAGGTCAAAGGCAAGGGAGATTCAGACAAGGATCGTGGTATAATTTCAGATGAAAAGTCATGTAGACACTCGACTAAATTTGCTTGAAGGCAAAATTGGCTTCTGCTGATTTCCAGCTTCAGCTGCAGAGGATGCTGACTACTTGGAGCTGACCATAAATGTTCTGGCCTCTGACTGGACAAGGGACGTGGAGCCCACCATGAATGGGACCTCCTCCGTTGCTCAAGTCCTTATCCATTTCAGAAAAACACCATCCATTGTTCTCTGTTTGGGGTAGGATCACTTCTGTTGCAACATAATTACTCCAACACCTCCTCCTCCATCTCTAGTTCTTTGATCTAAAGTTTATGGCACATGGAAATATTTTTCTCTGCACGGGCTATGGGAACAGTAGAACTGTTTTCTTTTCCCAACATTTGAAAGAACAAGGTAGGCCAAAAGTGGTGCAGCAGTAGAAAGTGGGGTTGAATAGTGCCCGTGTCCTAACCTATCTCTTCTTGCCCAACAAATATACACACATCCATTTCCCGCCCACTTTGACTGTACACATTGCCTATTCTTATAAAGCTTTGGCGATTTTGTTCTTTTTAATGACTGCAAGATTTGATACTGTCTTTCGAGGAAAGAAAACACAGTTGGAAGGAAATGGATGAAAAGGGGAAGCAAATAAACTTTTCATCAGAAATTATATGATTTATTATTATCATTTAAACAATTGTTCAAATATATCTGAAATAAAATTTAAATGCAAAGTTTACAACATTCCTAGTGCTTTTATTTGAAACTCTAGATTCTAAAGATCAAAACTCAAGACCCGATTATCTCCTTAATTTTACATAAGTGAGCTCCCTAGTGCTTCAGAGACAGACAGTAGTTAGCAAGTATAAAGACCTCTGCCAGTTGACAATCAATTTTGCTAGGATTTGTAGCAAATCTTTCTTAAAACTAAAGCTATATTTTTACAAAACGGAAACAACTAGTTGAGTTAATTTCCAGCAGTCACTCAACATGTTTGCTTCACACATTTAAAAAGCAACTTTTGATGAACATGTCTGAACTTTCTATTATCCCTTTGGTTGTTACATGGACATATGCTCAGAAGAAGCTGTGTATCTGAGTTAAGGGGGAAATGTTTCTTGTAACTATTCATATCATGAGAACAGTGTTGAAATTCTTGACAAAAAAATATCTAGCTAAACCCAAGACACAAAAGATGTATAAAAAATATGTGAATTCTCTAGATCTCTGAAGTATTTGAAAGTATGAACTTCTGTGACCTACATCAGATTGAACATCTTTCAGGGTAATGCACACCTCTTCATTTTATTTCTGATATCTAAAAAGGAAAAACATAAATCCTTCTCTTAAAATCCAAAGAGTAGTCATGTGAATCAAAAGATGCTTCCATTACCAGTGTTTGCTTTCTTGTTCAGTGTGCTCAATGAAAATATCTCCTACATTTTATATTTCATTTACTGTTACAGAAGTAAGGAGTACATGTTTCCATTCAGAAAGGGGTTTGCTTTCAGATCGAGAAAATAGATGTCTTCTGTTTTGTCTTCCTTTGTCTTTAAATGTGAGCCTCACTGAATGTAAAAGGAATTTACTTTGGTCAGGTCCATTTGTCTGTCATTCTTTTTTCACGAAATGAATGATGGTGGACACTCAGAAAATATATTTCAGGCTGCAACAGGTTCTTCAGTGCCTCAGCCTCCTAACATAGGCTCTGTGCATAACTGAATTCAGAGTGGATCCAGAGTTGGAGTGCTATCCCTAAAGTTTTATATTTCCTTGATGCTACCTTATCTGCTTGCTAATTGTGGAGAACACTTTTAAAATTTATTTTAGTTTCGAAGAGTCAAAACGGGCTCTGTAAGCATTTTTTATTGATCTTTTGCTAACAAAACAAATGTCAGTGGTCACCTGTCATCATTTGGGTGAATTAATGCAGAAAACATAGGAAGAGGCATTCTCAAATTCTCTGAAGCTTCAAAGAGATGATGGAAATCTTCATCTCAGAGATCAAGAACAACTTAAAACACAGAGTTTGGTGAGAGAAACTCCGTGTTTGGTACAATCTTGCTCTGCTCATCTCCGTAACACTCAGCCTGTGTTTCTATTTTCTTGGATTTGCAACACCTGGTTTTCAAAACTCTGTGGTTAAATCCGATTGCTTGATATGGTTCTGAGTGTTGTTTACGTGTCACATCTTTGTGTAATGGGAAAAGTATCTGGCTTGGAAATGAGGATTCCAGGACCATCCATTGAAAGTTGTGTCACCTCAGATGTTATTAATTTTTAGGTAGGCTCCTGTGAATGCTTTAAATAAACTCATGCAGTAAAAGTGTAGCCTACAAAGAAAATACGAAACATTAAATATCAGTATTTTGGCCTTGTAGCACCTTGTAGTAGGAAGTGTGTGAAGTCCAATAAGTTGACACAGGAAGGAAACAAAGTCAATGAACTTTACAAAGTTTCCAGATAATATTCCAACTAAAACTTATTTTCTCAGAGCTCAAAATCAAAGTTAAGAGAGTGTTCATCCATGTCTGGTCCACAGTCTTAGAGTATTCAGAATGATAGGTTAGCAACCTTTACAGGTAATTTCCTCTATGTTTTCTTAAAAAACAACTTTATCGTTTTATATTATACAATTCATCAAATTGCTAACAGCTTTTAGTATGTTTACCTAAATTTTAGAACATTATTATCATCCCCCAAAGAAATTCTGCTCCTATTAGTAATGACTTTCTATTTCTCCCACAGCTATACTTTCTGCCTTTACAGAGATGCTCAATGTGAGGCTTTTCATATAAAGGAGATAATATAGTCATTTGCAGCTGGCTTCTTTCACATTACATGATGTTCTCAGAGTTTATCTTTGTTGTGGCATGGATCATTACTTCATTTATTTTTACTTGTGGACAACGTTCCATAGCTCGGTTATACTGCCTTGTGTTTATCAATTCCTCAGTTGATAGATGGGTTGTCTTTATTCTTTTATGAATAATGCTACTATGGCCACTTGTGTAGGGTTTTGCAATGAACACATTTTTTCCATTTCTCTTGAGTACTGGTGTAGGACTGGAATTACTGAGTTATACGTTAACACTATTTTTAACATTTAGAGGAATTGCAAGATAATTTTCCAAAGGGACTCCCTCATTTTACATTTCTATCAGGAGGATATGAGGGATGTGCTCCTCACCCATGTTTGTTATTATTTGCTTTTTTGATGAGAATCATTCTGGTGCATGTAAAGTGGTATTTCATAATAATTTTTATTTGCATTTTCATGATGGTTTAGACAGTGAAAATAGTATTTTCATGAGATCATTGTCTATTAATGTCTATTAAAATAGCATGTAATTTAGTTATATTATTCGATTTTTGATTACTAAGTTGAAAGATGTTTTTATACATTTGAAATAGAAGAACAACTATTTCCATCAACAAGAGTCACTTGTAAGAAGATATTTAAAGGATGCAGCTTCATGAAGTTAAAGAGCAGTGTTAGAATACACTTGAATTGTTCTTGGCTCTGTGCTTTGAATCTATGATGGTAGCAAACTCTATACTTTCCTCAAAATAAGCATATACTTTCATTAAGCAGGAAATTATTATGAACACTGAAGTACTGAAAGTCTGATTACATTTTCCCGCCAATTTATATAATTTCTTTCACTGGACAAAATTGTCATCTTTGCATTTCTCATGTTGATTTTGCTTTTCTGGGAAAGGCGACGTGCTCCCATTTTGAATGGAAGTGGCCCTCCCCTGCCTGGCCCATGACTTCGACCAATACGGTGCTGACCTCTGCCTACCTGCAGGACTACCTGGAGGAGAGGAAACGACTAGCCAGCTTCTCGGGAGCAGCAGTGCTCTGTCACCTACTCTGGAATGAGTTTAAGAATGCAAAATTTCTGTGGAAAATATCTCAAGAATGAGGATCGGCTGCATCAGATAACAAAGGGTCGATTTGGGGCTCAAGCACAGCCAAGAAGCGGCCGTTTCATGGTCAGTTTATTTCAGTTGTCTTAACCACTGAATTGTTGCCAACTTGAGAAGATAAGATGAATTGCTAGGAGGGTAACTTGCAAATAGACAAGTCAGTCAGCCATACAGACACAGGCAGTGTAAAAATGGAGGTCATCTATGCACACTCAGCTGGCAAGTGATGAAGGGTTTTGCAACTCTCGGTCATTTGTGTGAAATGAGCTCATGCTGACAGGAAGAAGGAAACAGCTTCTTAGTCCAGGGCACTGAAATCTGGAATTTATACTGAAAGGAGGCTTGAAGAATCTCTAGTGTGATCCCTTTTTGATATAGAAGAAACTGAGGCACAGGGAGGAAAGGGAGATGAATAAATTAGCCATCATCACTGGAGTTAAGGAGAGGTCCAGGGTTAGAGTTTGGGATTCCATTTCCAGTTCAGTGTCCACACAATATTCAAAAGAAAAGTACTTTGTATTTCCCTTCAAAATTTCTTTTTTTCTGAAGTTGCATCTTAGAGAAGTTTATATTTTATCCTGTCCCAAGGCTAGTGGGAATTGATGAATGAATATGTAAAACAGGAGGGACATACCAGGCTCACAAGGATATAATGTTGATATCCCCTGGACACGAGAGCAGAAGAGAGACACAGGAAGAGCATCTGCCTCTTGGTAGGAGATGGCTGGTCTTTAGTTTGTACTCCAGAATTAAATTCCATTGTACCTTCCTTGTAATTATATATCCATAAGCTCTTTCTTAAAAATAACTGCACTCCATGTTTAGCGACTAAACAGCAAAATGAAGTTTCAAAAGTTTTGTGGACATTTTGCTGCTTTTATTTAAATTAAGTGTTATTTAAGTGATATTTCAGCACTAGTAATCTTTCTGAGCAGTTGATTTCATGGTGTCCGGTATTGGGAAGTAGATGCTTCCAATGTCTTGCCAGGATCAATTAGGTAACGTATCCTCAACAGTTACAGGTTGCTCCTAGTCCATAACCTCAAAACAGATTTTGCAAAAAAAATGCTTTGGCTTTGTATATTTATCACCATAATACTCAATGTGCATAATCAGAAAATGAGAAAAAGAGAAATAAATAAAAACAAAAAGCAAAATGGCCCTGAAAAAGTAAATATTATCCTTTATTGGCCATGTATCTTTTTTTCTTACTACACACACAGTATGCAAATTTCCTCTAATTTTTTAGTTGCTTGGAAAAAATTACAAAACATAAAAATATTTCAAATTGCACATATTTTTAAAACTACAAAGTCATGGGGGAGAAATAGTATGTTTTCACATTTTAAAGTTAATGAATTTGCTTCTATTATCTATTTCTGAGAAAAGCTAGGTGTTCAATTATATTTGTATTCCTCACATTGCTTAAGAATCCTAACCCTTAATTAAAAATTCTCAGAGGAATCAGAAGGGCGGATGAACACCTGCAAGAGGAAAGTTATTATTTTCTCCTGGTAACTGTTACTATAAGACTGGAGATTTTAAGAATAAACAACGGCAATCACACAACAAAACACAGGAAGGATTGTTAGAGCTGTGTTAGAGCTCTGTTAGATTGTTAGAGCTGTGTTGCTGTAACTATGTTTATCTTGAATGTCAGGATGTTATCAGTGATAACGTCTTACTGAATAGGCAGGTAGCTCCCCAATCTCCATCTCTACAGCCCCTAATAGATACCACAGGCACACAGACAAATCTCATTTTCTGTTATGCTTGGTCACAAGAAAGAATTAGATTGTGCTGTTCTAAGGAGCAGGAGGATATACATCCATTGTAATCATCCGTAAAAATTACTTTAAGTTGAGCCCCTATGAGCTTGTTGGACACGTGCAAAATCTAGACACCATGTTTTGGCCCATTTCAAGCTACTCTGAAATTTTTTTTTTTTTTAATATCTCAGAGTGATTTGCGCCAGACCTTTGGAAATGAGAGAAAATTTTGGATTTTCTTCCTGAGAAGCATATTATGAAATAGAAATATTGACTTTATTTCATTCAGGCAAAATTGGTTATTTAGTTTTACTTATGACCATTATAAAATAGGGCTGAGCTGCCTAGTTATGATCAAATAAGAATGATCTATAATGTTTCCCTAGGTGTTAAATAGAACCCAAACCGTATTGAGGTCAGCAATGTTAGACAATTTTCCAGCACTGAAAAATAATGCAATAGGATGAACATAACTTTGTACAGCACATCTAAATCACAGTGATAAACTTCAGCCATGCATGCTCTTCTAATGTGAACACAGAAGAATCAGCCTCATTTCAGACATGATAATAATGTGGACTTAGATGGTCATAATATACTTGTAATTATTTTCCAGTCAATTGGTTAATTTCATGATTCCTAGAATGAAACAATCTACTAGCTCCGTATTTAGCAGACACAGACACAGACACAAAGACACACACACACAAGCACAACCTAAATAAAGCAGTACATTAGTGTCAAGTGCTTTTGACTTTCAACATTCTAAAGGACAATGAAACAAATTGTGTAAAATAAAATTTTATATATATTCATCAAGCATTTATAGCATATCTGATTTTATAATTCAACACCTTAAAATTCAAGATGAGGAAAAGGAAGCCTATTATAAAGGCTGTTACTTATCAAGTCCCACATCAGTACTCATGCCACTGGACAACACTGGCTTTCTTGAAAATGTTGTAGGAAATGACTTAGGACAGTCTTTATTCACATCACTCCAACCTTGTTCAAGCTGGTTTGATTTTACTGCACCTTATTCCACCATTTGAAGTCCCAGCTTCAATTTCACACTTCAGAAGGAACTTCACTGAGGATCTTATCATCTGTCTCTCTATTATTCTCTATTCTACTACCCTGACTATTTTCCTCTCGGCATTCAGCAAAACCGTTCATGATTTTGCTTATGTACTTGCGGGTTTATTTCAGTCTTCTCACCACTATGAAAGTTCCCCAAGGTTGAGTCCTCTCAGTATTTCACTATTTTATCTGTAACCTTTAAATAGTTTCTGGGACCACATAGGAATTCAATTTATATTTGGTGATTGAATAAAAGAAGGGAAAATAAGAGAGAAAATGCTTTTTAAAAAGTAAGCTTTAAAATCTTGAGGGGAAGGAGTCAAGTATGTTAATTGTTACAATAATAACTGAAATATTTGTATGTCTTGTAGAGACATAAAAACAAAACCAAAACTGCTCTAGGAGCGGATAGCAGTGAAGGAGAGACTGTGAATGTTTGGAAGAAATCAGAGAAGCTTGATAAAGGGGATCTGTGGTAGATCAAATGAAGGCCCCCATATAGGTGCACAGTCTCATCCCTCCATGGCAAAGGAAACTAAGCAGATATGATTAAATTGAAGGTATTGAGATAAGACTACTATCCCTGATTATTCAGGGGAGTCACAATATAATAATAAGAGTTCTTATAAGAGGAGGGAGGGAGGGAGGGGAGTTAATAGATGAGTGACAGTGGAACAGATGGGAAAGAGATTTGAAGCTACTACACTGCCAACTCTGAAGCTGGAGGAAGAGAACACAGCCAAGGAATGCATGTGGCCTGTGCAAACTAAAATACACAAGGAAGTGAATTGTTCTTTACAATTTCCAGAAGGAATATAACCCAGCTAATCCATTTTGGACTTTTACCTCTAGTACTATGAGATAGTAAGTCTGTCATCTGTCTCTCTATTCTTCTTCCTCCTCCTCCTCCTTTGTGGTACTGGTTTTTGAGCCCAGGCCATTTCAACTGAGCTATATGGACAACACCCCCCCCACCCTTTTTTGAGGCAGGGTGTCACTAAGTTGCTAAGTGGCCCAGACTTGGCTCCAACTTGCCATCCTCCTGGCTTAGCTGTCCAGAGTTCTAGGATTCTAGGCATGTACCATCATACTCTGCTGGTTTTTTGTTTTAAGCTACTACAATATAAGACATTTCTCATTTAATGATGAGCAATGTTCCTGCAACTAGGTCATAAAATGAATTTGTCACTTAATGAGAAATTGTATACAGTATGTACATTACAATATTCAGAACAAAGAAATGGTCAAAGGAAACTCTAACTTGATGACCTTGCTTTTATTTGCATAACTCTTACCTGCCATGCTGTAACCTATAACAGAACATAACATTGTTCAATGTAGTACAATTAGCAAAAATTCCAGTACTGCATAAACAAGGTATACTGTGCAAAAAAAGGTATCGAGGCTCTATAAACAAATGTACAGAACTGTACAGAAAAAAAAATGGTTGTAAGTCCAAGTGGTGGGTCATAAATCCAAGCAGTGTGTTGTAAGTCTGAATAGTTATTAAGCAGGTAGGTTGTTAAGCGAAGAATATCTCTATCTGCGGTCATTTGTTTCAGCAACAATAAGAAACTAATATGGTACCCTATTAAAGATGTTTCTTAAAGGATGCTTGCCTTTCTCTTATTAAATTGATTTTTGAATAAAAACTCATTCTCCCTGCAGAAAGCTTAGTAAATGCAAAAGTATATCTCAGAACATAAGATTATTCTTTAATCACAGTCTCCAGAGAAATAAGCACTAACATTATGTGTGTGTGTGTGTGTTTTTTTTCCTACATGGGCTTTTGATCAGTGAAGAGAGGAAGTTATTTGAGGTGACAGTAAAAGCACTTTGCCATATTGAAATGAACTCTTACTTAATTCTTAAATTACAAGTCATATTTAATTTAGTATTATTTCCTTGACCCTAAGCATAATAGAAATTAGTGTGATAAAAAGAAAAGGTATTAGGGGAAGCCCATAGCTCCTGTCCTCCCATTCGCCTGGGTGAGTTGCATGTGGTGGAGGCCTGGGCACAGCAGAGGTGGCCATGTCCCCCTTGTCTCTTTCTCCACCGTGCTCATGCTCAGGGACAAGGTGCCAGCCCAGAGTTGCAGAGCTGCCCTGCTGTGACAGCGTCCAGCACCGTCTCTGTCATTCCTGCAACTCCCAAGTCTTGCCCTTGCCCAGAGCTCACCGAGGCCCCTTCCAGCTCCAACTTTGGAGGGCTCAGTTGAAAGGCCTCAGTTTGGAGGGCTGTGTTCCGAGTTTTATTAACTTCATTTTCTTCTCAAGGACTCTGAGTGCTCATCTCTTTCTTGACACCACATGCTAGGTAGATTTCATTTCCTAAGGAGTTAAAGAAAGAAATCACAGCTTTCTGGGGGACTTTGAAGGAACTGTGAAGAAAGTTTTGTCACAGAAATTCATCAGAGCTGACAATATTTTCATCTGATTATGATGTGTTATATATTTTGAAGTTATCCTTTAGTACTCAGGATTTGTTCAGACAGTCAAATAGGTGTTGGTAGAAATGTTGGGGGTAGTAATTGTATCTCCTCTGCTTATTACAGTCATTGACACTTACAAGACCATGTTTGGCAAGAGAAGTGAGAGAACACAGTCACCTGCGTTCTCTGAAACAGGCGCCCTTGAGGTGCGCAGCTTTAAATTTTTGGATCGCATCTGAAGTCTGTAAGGGTGGAGAGGGAGTTGAGAAACCAGGATGTGTTTCATCACATACAAGCTGATTTGGTGGGAACTAGTCATGGAATTAAATTAAGAAGTTATTTTGCACAGAATTATAAATATTCAATTTCTAACTGGCAGATCTTGCCGATTCAACTCTTCCTTCACATTCTGCATGTGTGTGACTGTGACCTTAAAATTAGTACTAATAGCAAATCTCTTTTACTCTTTGCAGATTTCCTTTCTGAGTCTTCCTTGAAGGAAAATTGCTTCTCTGGTGTGGCAAAAAGTAGCTGAGTGTTTTGAAGAGCCATTTAGTTCATTATTTGCAATAATAATTGAAACACTGAGTTGAATAATTTAAAGAAAGATTCAAATGGATCATCAGACTCAAAATGTGGATATGAGTGGAAACTCTTCATATGCAAAACTCTGAGCTCCAAAAAAGGCTCTGATTTGACTGAACTGATCAGAGTAAGAGTTGAAAAGATGATAAAACTATTAGGAAAAATGTTTAAAAATCTAAGCGATAGTCTTCAAAACACAGGAGCTTATTTCATGGTAGACAGATGACTCAAAGACATCACTATTTGGGAAGAGGAAAATGTTTCTCTTGAAGTACAAGCGCTATTGTCCATCTCCCACAGTGGAGCTCATGACAGCCCACACTCTGGATCAGCACTTGCAGGACAGACTCCTAGTGAAGGCCCTTCCACCTGTGTAACCTCCTCAAGAGATTTATTTTTACTTTCCTTGACTACACATTGGGAGCAACAATAACACATGATAGTTCAGTTTTGGAAAGTCTCAGGGAGGATAAAATGAGATACTACATATGGTTTCTAGAAAGCACTAAAATGCTAGTAATTGTTACCTCTTAATATTGCAGCATTCGTAAAATTTGTTCTGAGCAATTCGGTTAAAATAGCAGGAAATTAGAACCTGAGGACAGAGTACCACTGAGTTGCTTATAGTTCAGTGGAACTGTAGACACACAACAAATAGGAGCCCTGTAATGACTAGAACCAAAGTGAGACATGGGTAAGGCACTAAAAGTGTGTAGAGGAATTATTAAATAATGGGATATGGTAGATTCAAGAAACACTGCATGTGAAAGGTGATATTTGAATATATATATTCCACCAAAAATATTTATACACACTACAAGAAAAAAAATGTATAAATATTTTAAGACTACATTTTTTGAGACACTGTAAGATTAATACAAGTAACCTTTGGCCTCTGCAATTACTTCTTTTTAAATTTTGTTTCAAGGGTACATTGTAGATATGCATAATGATAATATGGAATTTGTACCTGTACATGGAACATCTTGCTGCTGCTTTTTTTCTCCATTTGCCTTCCCTCCCTTCAACCCCTCCTCCCCTCCTTGTTTATGAAAGCTTTGTTTCCATTTTTCCTTCTATTCTTTTTTTTTTCTTGTCCCTCCCTTCCTTTCCCCGCTCCCTGTCCCTTGTTCCCCTTCCCAACTCTGCCATAAAGAAGGATCAGCTTGAGAACTTTCTAGGTAAATGGATGCACCTTGAGACCATACTCTTAAGTGAAATAAATGGGACACACATGTTTAAATACCACATTGTTTCTCTGGTATGAGAAACTGAAAGTGTAAATAAGGACTAAAATGTATTATATTGGGAAAGGGAAGGAATTATGCAATTACTAGAGGTGCTCAAAGCGGTGACATTAGCTTCTAGACATTTGTTAGTATGGCAAATTACTGCTTGGGTGACCTTGGTCACTGAGATTGCTGCACATGCATTTTCAATTCTTCTCTAAGGGCCGGCAGGGTAGCTGGTTTTCTGTGATATACAACATCTTGTGGTTCCCCCAAATGAGGGTAACGCCATGTGTTAAAAAAAAAAAATCATACTATTTTTCTTTTCCTAACTGCATATAGTTTTTTTTTTTGTCAGACTCTGTAGATATATACATAATTATGCTTAACCATAGTGCCCCTATGTTCAGTCCCCAGTTTTACGAAGCAAACAGAAACACAAATGAACAAAAAACAAAAAGAAAAGTGTGAGTCTATATGGGGGATTTTAGATTCTCAGATAGCTGTAGTATGTGGGTGAGAGAGAGATCAAGGATGCCTATACTGATGGTATATCTTGGCTTATTTGTAATCACTGCTATTAATCAAGAATAGCAGTGGGTACACAGATGAGGCTTGACTTGGGAAGCACAGAGAGATGTTACATTCTTTTTGGAAATGATGAATGTGAGGTGGCTGGTTTATCCAAGTAAGGGAAATTGGATTGCAAATAAATGAGACTGAGAGGAGACATCTTGTAAGATCCTGCTTGTCTAGGAATTGTCAGTGTATAGAAGTTAAACAAAGCCTAGACAATCAATGTACTTTATCAGAGCTTGTCTTAGTTACTTTCTTGTCTCAGACACAATACCCTACACCTTCAGTTTAATGGAGAAGAGGTTTATTTTGGCTCACAGTTTTTAGAGGTTTCAGTCTGTAGTCAGCTGCAGAGGAACATGACAGAGGGGTAGGTCAGAGGAGAAACAGTCCATGGCATGCCAGGCAGGAAGTAGTGAGTAATTAAGGGAGTAGGAAAGATACATAACTCTTCAGGCCATGCCCACAGTTACTCAACTCTTCCTACCAGATTTCACCCCCCAACATCACACACAGCTATAAACCCATCAGTGGACTGATCCAATGATAATTATTACACACTCATGATCCAGTCACCTCCCAAAACACATGAGACCTTGGAGGGGTATCTAGATGTAAACCATAACAGAGCTATATCTAAAAAGAAGATTAGAGGATCAAGTTTGGTCTTTACTGGAAGAAAGAACCTAAACTCTCTACCTGTATTTAGGTAAATGAGAAGCAAATGGGGTAGGAAGTAAATAATTGGTGATTATCTGTAAAGAATACATATGAATTCCATGTAATATTCTTACAATTTTCTCTAAGTTTGAAATTATACTGTTACAAAAAGTCATCAAAAAGACAAAAGAAATTCTCCGTAGTTGTATTAACAGAAATATTACTAAGTAACTATTCATGAATTGTTTCATATATAAAAATTTGTGTAGGGGGCTGGAGATTTAGCTCAGTGGTTACAGTGCTTGCCTCACAATCACAAGGTCCTGAGTTCGATCCCTGGCACAAAAAAAAAAAAAAAAAAA
>PVJO010023841.1:0-25429 GCA_004026905.1 Hystrix cristata
ATATTAATACAATGTTTAGTGTTAATACTAAACATTGAAAAATATCACATGTTTGGGGCTAGGGATTTAGCTCAGTGGTTAGAGTGCCTGCCTCGCAAGCACAAGGCCCTGAGTTCGACCCCCAGCACCCAAAAAACAAACAAAAAACCCCAAACACACAATGCCTTGAGTTCAATCTCCAGCACCAAAAAAAAAAAAAAAAAAAAAAAAAAGTGTATGTGTGTGTATATTACATGTTCTTGGATACATCCTTCCCAACACATAAAAGTGCTGATTGATCATTCTTTTGAAAATCTTTTTAGGCAAAGTACCTTCTTCCAGAAGCAAAAAATGTATGTTTTCAGAATTCTTTTACTGCAAATGAACATAAGCCCGTCTCAAAATAGATGAAAAGTAGAGTGAGGAAGTGTGGGACCAAGACAGCCACCGGGATTTGTGTGTAGGGATCCAACTGATTTTATGCAATTCCTTCTGTCTCTCCTTCGTACAGTTTCGTTTCTTTATGTGGCGGGCGAGATGGCTGAGGCCGATAGCTGATCCCAGTGGAAGGAGACTGCCCGCCAGCCTCCTGCTAACCGTCCTGTTCGGCCCCTAACCACGCCTGAGCTGAAGGGAGGAAGAGGAAGACGGCTGGGCCGGGTCTGGGGCCGCCCTTCTGCGGCGGTGCAGAGTGCAGAGTGCATAGGTCTCTCGGCCACAGCAAGTGGGGAAGGCGCGGCTCCCGCAGCAAGCTCCCCGCAGCGCTCAGCCCAAGCCACGCTAAAGCTCCGACTCTGCTTCAGAACAGCCGGTTCCAGGGAAGGCTCGGCGTTGGGAGCCCAGCAGAGAAGGCGCCCGAAGTCAGGAGGCCTGCAGCTGGGCAGCGCACACGCCCGCCAGCGCGGTGAGGACAGCGTGAAACACCCCCGCTTCCACGTGTCATTGAAAAATGCATCATTTTCCATGGATTTATATTAACTACTTGGAAGGAAAGTCACACTGTGTTAGAAATGTAACAGTTACTATTGATTTTTTACTGTCAACTAAGCATAAAACATGAAACCTGAGGGCCTGAACTACTTCAGCGAGACCGTGAGACACACAGCAGTGAAGACACATGCAGCTCGGTGGTAAACACCCTGCACTTTGGCCAAGCCCGGCGCTTGCTTGCTCGTCCCCTACAAGATTACAGCGCGCTCTCAACAGGGGGGTTCGGTCCAAGTGAAAACTTCCCACGATCGTGTTCCTGACATTTTACTACATGAAAAGAAAACTCTGATTTCTCCACAGAAAAACCTGGGAATTAAACCTGGGAAAGTGAACAGCTCAAACTACACAATCCCTCAGTTATTTGGAATGACTTTCAAGGACACTTAGTCGAAGCCACTAAGGGGCGAAGGTCTTTGGTTTCACTTTTTCATTTAAAAAAAGAAGTACTGATAAAGATCCAGTATCCCCAAAAGGCAAAGCAGAGTCGTTCAATGCAGACTAGGCCTCATCAGGGCACACGAATTATTCCCAGAAGCCCGCGGGGCTGCTCCGCACCTTCCCGAGGAGCCCACCTCAGAATCCTCCTGGGAACAGCGTGGTCGGGTTGCTAGCTCCGCCCCAGAGTACCCTGACGTCTTGTCAAGTGGTGTCTCCCACCTTAGGATAGGAGCCTGACTTGCTGCTTCCAAAGGTCATGCTGCTTTTTGCTGCCACACCTTCACATACACTTATCCCTTTGGGGAGAAAATGTCTTTTCACACTTTCAGAAGTAGCACATTCTATTGTACACTTTTTTTTTTTTTTTTTTGTGGTGCTGGGGATCGAACTCAGCCCCTTGTGCTTGCAAGGCAAGCACTCTAATCACTGAGCTAAATCCCCAGCCCCAGTAGCACATTCTAATAGTGCATTTTTTAACTCAAACAAAATGACCAAAAGCAAAAAATTCAACCCAAGTATCTGTTCTCCCAAAGAGTTTCTGTTTCTGTTGTTTTGGAGATTTTTTCATTCCTCTATTATAGAAACTTTGTTAGATCACTTTACATTAAATTCCATTAAATTAATTGCATTTAATTACAGTTTATTTCACCTGATGTACTGAATAATTAGGTTGTAATTCAAGAGCCCTTGTATTAGTTACTTTCCTAGAGTCAGTGGTTTGCAAGACTGCAGATTTAATACAGGATATTTACAACATTCACCCACAAACCAAATGCAGGAAGAGTATAGAACATCTATCTACGCACCGGAGACCTGAAATCCAGTTGAGGGCTGGGAGTCCACGTCAGTATCCCGCGTGTGTCCATGTCTGCACTAAATGGCTGAAATCTTTACTGGAACCAGGACACAACGCTCACAGCAGAGATGAAGACCAGGCTCCCCCACAGCCAGCGGCAGCCGTCCTCAAGGACAGCCAGGCCCCGAGCTCCTTCTGCAGCGAAAACAGCCAAGTTCCCTTCAGGAGAACCAGCCGCAGCAGAGCTGCTCCTGGGACACAGCCGGTCGCCATCTTCTGCTCCCGTCTCCTTCACGCTCGTCGGCAGCAATCCTCAGGTGTGTCCTGTATGCCCAGAACCCACCAATTCGGTCCAGCTGGCTGCTCCTGCGCAAGCTCGCCGGTCAGTCCACCGCAGCCCTGTTCTCATCTTTCTGCTCTCAGCTCCGAGGAGGGCTCCATGTCAGACAGGTCAGCACAGTCCGTAGCTGTTAACTACTTTCCTGAGTGTGGACTATGTGAAAAGCATTCCAGTCTCTCGAGATGAACAGACGTGAACAATGTGTCAGAGTGTGGTGTAAGTGCTCACTTGCTGCCCAGCTGCTGGAGAGGCTGAGGCAGGAGGAGCTCTTGAGCCCAGACATTCAAGACCAGTCTGGGTAACACAGTGAGATCCTGTCTCAGATAGTAATAACAATAACAATGCCTCTGATTCCAAGAAGCTTATAAATTGAAGGTAAAGAAACAACATTTTAATGGTAACATAATAAAGATTATTTATAACACACACACGCACACTATGGCAGGGAGCATACTAGTATTTTAAATGCATTACTGTATTTAGTCCTTATAAGTGTCTATGAAGTAGACGCAACTTTACCAGTGGGAAAACGAAGGCACAAAAAGAGTAAGAAATTTGTCTGAGACAAACAGTGAAACAGAAAGAAGAAAATCCCAGGCAGTCCAGATTTAGAGTTCCTCTTGACCTACATATTGTGCTATGCGTTGCCAATTAATACCAAGAGCTAAACACAATTAATTAATTTAGATTCAAGTGACTTTGAATAGTGAAGTCCTACACACTTACTAGCACATGCGAAGCATCTCTACAAAAATGTTCTATGATGTTCATTTCCCTTTGAGTCAAGGACTGTGCTAACTCCTGGTCTCTCAGCTGCGAGCCATGTAGAACCGGCTGCGGCGTCCTCCTCAGGCCCTGGGAGGCAGGCGTGGGGCAGATTCTGCCCCTTCCACAGAGTGGCCATGCTGCTCTTCCTTTGGTATTTGGGCCTCTGCATACGATCTTGTCTACTGATGTTGTAAAGTGTACTTTGAAAATCTGCGTTACCCGACGTGTCTAGTGTATGGAAGACTCGGGTGCAGCCAGGTGAAGACATAAAGGTGAGTGGAAAGTGCCTTCCAGGTCTGCATGGCTCCTTCTTCCTTCTGCTCCACATCACGCTGACGGCGACATCATCACCCTCCACAGCCACTGACGGCCACACGCAGGGGAGCTGGCCCTTCCTGAGCCCATCGAAAAGCTCCCAGACTTCCCTTTGATGAGCCGGTGCTGGACCTCTCCAGCCCTCTCGTCTCCTGCCCGGCCAACACTGTTTTCAAGTCTGCCCTCGGTCGCCTTTATTTCTTGACAACTGACCTGCTTTCTACCGTGGATGGGTTCTAAGTGCTCACCCTTCAGGTCATGTCCTACAGCATTCCAGGGAAAACGCCTTCCCAGCCTAGGGAGGGAGCACGCTGGCACCAGTCCGGTCCACCAGAACGCAGGAGAGCCCTGGACAGCGACCGTGTCCTGATCAGAGTGATGCCCTAGTTCTGGCACTTTGCATTTCATGGAGGCCCCTGTGAAGTAGAAACTGGACGTCTGTTGGTTGCTGGTGTACTGGGAGTCTGGACCCTGAAGGCAATCTGCAGGCACCTGCAGAACCGAGTTTCCTCCAAGCTCCTGGAGACGGCCACGGCACTGCCACCCACCGTGGCAGCAAACATGTGGCTCCATTGTCTTGGCTCCATAGTCAGCTCCAGGAAACCTGAAGGGCAGGCTTTGAAATAGGGCCATATGGTTAAAATACACCCAGAAGTAGAAAATCTAATCGCAGCTCTCAGACTTGGAGACTAAAAGGCAGAACCCTATATAAGATTAAAGTCACCAAATGCTGGGATCATAAATAGTGTCATATGTAACTTTTAAATAACCCTTAACAACATTACGTGCTTAAGGTAGACGAGATGTCCAAGAAGAGAGTTGGTCTGTTACTGAAGTCAGACTGTGGTTTGCGGAATCCTATTCCCGTGACTTCCGTAACTGAGTGAGACATAACAGTGCTTCTGGAAGTTAGGTGAGAGGGGCGAATACAAAACTCATAGAAAGGGAGAAAGCTGGAAAAGCCAAAACTGCACACCCATCAGACTACGGGAATTCAAGTTCAGGAGACAGGCTGTCACTGTACCTTTGTGGGTCTAGGTGAGGTCGGCATTGTGTGGCTCCACACCAGGTAACTCGGTAAGGTGCAAGAACTCTGTAAACAATCCCAGTGTAATAGCGTAACTCTGATGTATACCAGTGAACAATTACATGTACATCTTGAAAAAACGGATGGAAGGAAATAACCTCGGAAGGCACGTCCTCCCTACAGCTGCAGAGAACGTGGACAACACGCTTCACATTTTCCTGCTTCCTTTTAGAAAACCCTCACTGCACGCTAACAGGGCATGGGATTCATCTTCGGACCATTCCTGCCATCTCACAGTGCTTGAAATGTGACTTTTCCTTCCTCCTTTCCTTCCTTTTCCCCTCATTGCATTTCTCTTTCCTCTGTTCCACTTCCACCTTTCTTCAACAGTTATGCCAGAAACTCTGCTAGACTCCTCAGACATTTTCGCACCGCTTCTCCAAAGCAATAGCCCAACCTACGCTCCAAAAAGCAAGGCGGACACCGGGGGCCTTAAGATGGAAGCCGACTGTGCCAAGCTTCAGCTGCTGTGTCCTCACTTACGCCTAACAATGAGAGTAGCATATCCACCTCCTAGTGCGTGATAAGGATTACATGGGATAATCATGTACAGAGTTTAATGTTTTACCTGATATGTAGAAATGGCTCAATGCATCTCATTGTCCTTAACGCTTTTAAGATTGATGGTAGACTCGTGATGAATGATCTACTCCAAAGGCCAGGTTGTAATCTTCATCTAGGACTGTCCTGGCACCGTAACAGGTGGGCTGCGCAGAGCCGCACACAGATGTCCCTACCAGAAAGGACCAGCTTCCCGGCTTAGGAGTGTGATCATCACACTGTCTGCCGCGGTCAGTGGCCGGCTCTGCCTATGCCATAGGAAGGTCATGCCCTTCCTGGGCCCACAGTCAGCCCCAGAGGGCCCGGAGCCCGACCGGTGCAGGCTGACACAGGACAGCTGCGGCAGACAGCACTCGCTCCAGAAGCCCCCCGTGTGGACAGATGCTTTGGCATCATCTCGCACAGGGTGACTCTTCCCTCCTCTTCCTCTGTAGGTGTTTGTCCCCAGTAAGCATCTTGGACCCCAAATTTCACCTTTGTATCTGTGACCCCGGTTGTGCTGTTAGATTATTTCTCTCTCTAATCACTGACTGGACTGTGTGGTTGCTGTGGATAAGGGCATCTCTGTGTCTTTAGCGCCTAGAAGGTGGTGATTAAATAGAAAACAGTCAGGATTCACTCACTGAATGAATTACAAATAAAATCAGCTTGAGGGAAAATTAAAATTAAAAAACTGTGTTTAGGAAAATTAAACCAACATGAAAACAACCTTTCAATTAACTGGCTTCCGTGAGTTAGGCCATGTGTGGCCCCGATGGAGGAAGGACATCTTGTCGGCAAACCCAGCACCACTCTAGAGAGTCCCCTTGACCACGTAACCACAGCCCCAACTTTTTCTTCTTTTCAGTGCTTGCTACGCGCTCCTGGAGACATCAGATCATGAACAATGTATGGACGACATCTGGTGGCTCCAGATTATGTTACACCACCCTGCCCGGGTCCGGGGACCACGTGAGCCCGCCCTCTTCTCGTGCTGAAATCCTACACAAGAGTAACCCCGGACAGGCTGGCTGTGCTGGGGGGACGGAGCTATTAATTTTCCAGATGCCAGCTGTGACGAACACAACAGACCCATTCTTTAAATCCTTTGATTTACATCGTCTTTAGAATTAATAATCACTCATCCAATTAAATGCTCTCGGTCTGGGCCTCTGGCCAATTCGATGTCACCGAAGGCGATAAGATCCACTAGCTGCAAGCCCTCATTAACCAGCATCGAGCCTCCTCCTCCTAGCTCCACCCTGAGGTGACCGGCGTCCGCCGAGCAGGTTACATTCTCCTAGACCTCATGGTACCTTTTCAACCACTGGGGGATTCGATCTGGACTATTTATAAACTTACACTTGTATTATTTTTCCTAATATAAGCTCACGTAAATGCAGACTTTAGATGTTGGAAGAGTGGGATGAAAATAATAGAAGGATTTTTTTTTTTTATGCTACTACTGCTAGTACAATAACATGGTGGTGGCCAAAACTTTGCCCTGATTTTTTTTTAAAGACTGAGAAAAGAAAAAGGAAGATCAAACTGCTCTGTTACTATTACAAGCAGCAGGACTGAGGGTGAAATTATCTTTATTTGTAACTAGAATAATTAACTTTATTCAGCCTTAATTCTGCATGAATTCTTCTTTCATTGGAAAAAATTTTAAACACGTGTGGACATATATCCTGCATGAGGGAAGCCAGGAGCAGAAAAATCAAATAGAAATTTAGGAAACACAGTTAAGTATCTGCAGCTTTTTCAGGCTGCAGAAGAAATCTACGGACCTTGACGTTTGAGGCAGCACGCATGAAAGTGAGCATACTTGGCGCTGCGCAGGGCCGAGCGCTGGGCTTCCTTTGAACTACAAATCCTCAAAAACAAGAACCGATGAAAAAGGGTCAGCAAGTTAATCACCGTGGAGGTCCAGGCAGTTTTACACCCTTCACTTTCAAAGTTGACAGTGTCACTGGGTTGAGGTCGACACTGGTATGCAAATAAGCATGACTCTACATTCCTTGTAACCAGAGCCCAGCGAGCGTTTGTGGACTGTGTCATTCGTGGAAATGTCAGCAAAGCCTCAGTCTTTTTTTTTTTTTGAACATTCTCCTTCTGTTAATAAATGGGGGCAATTTTTCTCTATTGCTGATACTCGGAAGGATAACTTTAACCAGTTTTTGTATATGCACATTAGTTGTCCAAGTTAGAATTACTAGAACTTCTCAACGTGGTTCAGAGAAAAGCTAGATTTCTCTGGACCAAGCTGGCTCACAGTTCATCAGGTCTCCATGATTTACAATGATTTATGTATAATTTTGTGGCTGCAGAGTTTGCTGCAAATGTTGAGTTGTCAAGAAGGGTATGAGATAATGTTCGTTTTTGTTGTCTGCTGGGGAACATGCTGTAAATGCATAGACTAGCGAACCCCTCCAGAAATGGGGTGATGCATGTTGAGTCCTAATTCTCTTTTTAGATAGCAGGCTTGTCAAGCATCGTGCTTATTAAACTTTACACTTAAAATCTTTCTCAAAAATTACCTTCATTGCTTCCTGCTCCCCCTAAACACCTGAAGAAATGAAGTGGGCCAAATTTGTATTTGATTCTTAAGTGCCAGAATTGTGTCTTATTCAGCAAAATTTTACTGAAAGAGTAAATGTATCAGGTTGGTGTTTTGCTTTGTGTTGTGTTTGTGTGGTGCTAAGGATTGAACTGGGGCCTCCACACTGAGCTACTCACTAGCCTTTCAGGTATGCATGCATTTGAGGCAGGGTCTCACTAAGTTGCCCAGGCTGGGCTCGAACTTGCGATCTTCCTACCTCAGGCTCCTGGAGTGCTGTAATTATAGGCCTTTGCCAATGCACCCAGGTAAAAATGCAGATTTTAAAGACAGCAAAATGATAACCTCATAAAAATCAAGGCTCAGTTCCAATTACACCATGGAAATTCTGAAAATTCAGAAATGAAAAGAAAATATGTCAACAATTTTTTTGCATGTGTCTATTTCTAATTTTTAACTTGTATGCACCTAAGGCATATGACATGACCTTTGGGTGCACATGTACACACTGAAATCATGTCAATTATCTGATCCATCAGCTGGCACTGTTACCTGGGTGTGTGTCTGTCTGCAATCAGGACACCTAACGTTTGACCTCAGCAAACATTCAGTGCACAACACAGTATCGACCACAGTCCTCACAGAGTATGCTAAATCGCTACTCGCCCTCTGTGTCCGCTGGCTTGCACCCATTTACCAACTTTGCTCCTTTGTCTCCCCTTCTTCTCACCCTTAATGACCACTGTTCTATTGCCTGTTTCTTTTTTTTTTTTTTTAATAAAGGAAGACGATTTATTTGAAGATGAGAAGGTGGGGAGAGAGGAGATATGGCAGACAGATGCTCTGGACGAGTAGAGAGTATTTGAAAGTTAGTAAGTCGTGTTTTTTAAAATAAAAGAAGACAATGTATTTGAAGATGGGAAAAGGGGGAAATAAGAGACAGAAGGGGGGGTTGCTACCTGTTTCTGTTAATTCAAATTTTATTTTAGATTTTACCCAAAAGTGTGATCTTGCCCTATTTTTCTTTCTGTGCCCACTTATTTCACCGAGTGTTATGTCTTTCAGGTTCATCATGTTACTGCAAATGGCTGGGTTCCTGTCCTTTTCAAGGCTGAGAAATATTCCATTATAGACACACACGGCCAGTGGGTGTCACATGGCCTGTGTACACATGTGTGTGCATTTGTGAGATGTACTTACTATTCATCCATCAGTGGTCACCTGGGTGGTTCCCAACCCCAGCCATGGTGAATAATGCTGCAGCAGATGGAGGAGCACACTTCTCTACAAGGCACTGATTTCACGTCCTCTAGATATACACCCCAAAGAGGGACTCGTGGTCACTCGTTGCTTCTGTTTCTAATTTGCTGTGCCGTGATGAGGAGCTTCCTCGCTGATTTCTGTAGTGGCCGCACCAGTTATATTCCTGCCCACAGCACGTGAGATTCCCTCTGCCCCATCCTCACCGCACCTGTTGTCTTATTCAGTGCCAGCATCCTATCAGGTGTATTTTCTTGACAATTAGTGATGTTCCTTGCTGTGCAAAATATTTTTAGTTTAATGTAGTCTCAGTTATTTATTTTTGCTTTTTTCCCTAAACTTGTAGTGTCATATCCAAAAACTTAGTGCCAAGATCAGCATCGAGGAGTTTTCCTGTGTTTTCCTGAAGGAGTTTTACGGTTTCTGTTCTTACCTTGAAGTGTGTGATCCGGTGTGAGCTGATTTCCGTGCGTGGTGTAATCCAGGGTCCACTTTCTCTGTCCTGCGTCCGGACATCCACTGGATTCGATGCAGATCACTGAGGGTGCCTTCTCTCCCTTGTGAGTTCTTGGTGTCCTTGTGGATCGACAGACCACATGTCTGTGGCGTTCTGTGTTTTCTGTTTTGTTCCATTTGTCGCTGTGTCTATTTAGAAGCCAGTGTTGTACCATTTTGATAACGACAGCTTGGGACACAATATGCTATCAGGAAGCAAGGCCCCCGCCTTCATTTTCCTTTCTTAATGTCGTTTGGCCATTTGGGGTTTCTCGTTGTTCCATATGCGTTTTAGGGTTGTTTTTCATAGTTCTGTGAAGACATTGCTGGAATTTGATAGGGATTGAGCAGAATCTAAACATCAGTTTGGGCATTAGGGGCATTTTAGCAACATTAATTCTTCTAATCCATGAGCATGGACTATTTTTCTACTTACCTGTGTTATCTTCCACTTCTTTGTCAATGTTTTATTTTTCATGTACAGATCTTTCACTTCCTTGGTTAAATGTATTCCTAAGCATTTTATTCTTTTTGATACTGTCATAACTAGTATTGTTTTGTTCCAGAAAAAACTTGTCTTAAAAATGCACATACAAAAAGTGGACCTCATTTCTAATTTTTAACAAATTATGATTTCATAAAATGAGGCAGGGTAGATCTGGGCAGATCGGTTTGTATACGGGAGAGCCTGGGGACCAGGAACTGGGAAGGGTGACGTCCCCAGGTCTGGAGTCCTGTCACCCCAGGACCGCCCATTCTCTCATTCTTCCACTGGGAGTCCACGTGAACTCAGGCAAGTGTTTACTCTTTTCTTTGCCTGTTTTCCTCCTGTAAAGTGGACACACAAAGCACCAATTTCCTGGAGTAGTTTATATGGCAGCTTTCACGGGCTGTATTAGTTACTTTTCTGTTATTGCTGAGACAAAATGCCCAACACCCAAGGTTAGGGAAGAAGGGTTTATTTGGCTCACAGTTTGTGGTAGTTTCAGTCCACAATCAGCTGGGTCCATGGCAGGGTGGCGTGGCAGAAGGCAGCAAGGCAGCCAAGTGAGCAAGAGAGAGCAGGAAACAAGCATCTTTCTGGCCTTATATCTTATCCAGGCTGCCTGGCCTTAGGGTGGGTAACACTCCCATCCTTAATTCGAATACCCTTAATCCTAGTATCACATCCTTGATCCCAGCAGAACTCTGCCAAAGCAATCAGTGGACTAATTTAGTAATGACACACTCTAGATCCAGCCCCACCTATGACCACAGGAGGCTTTGGAGGGACATCTAGACTCAAACTATAGCACAGGCACTCAACACTCGGGCCATAGTTGATACTGATACAAGTTAGGTGGCATCACTATGATGTTTCTTGTGTTTGCTTTTCCTTTTTTCAACTGGTACATGTTCAGAGTGCATAAAGTTCACATCCCTTGTGTGGAGTTGGCGCATGTACATAGCACATCTCAATTCCTCTTTTGGGCCCCTTCCCCCCTCTCCCTAGCCCCTCCATCCATCTCTTGTCCCCTTCCCATCTGAGAGGGGTCTATCTCCCTACTTCCTTTTATCTATCTTTCATTTTACTCTTTACTTATATTTGGGTTTTCTCATGCAAGAGAAACCGTGAGATATTTAAGCTTGTGTGTCCGATTTGTTGCACTTAATATTGTGGTCTCAAGGTCCATCTGTCTTCCTACAATGACTCAAGTTTGTCTTTCTTTATGCCAGAGTAGTACTTCATCATGTGTAAACACCACATTTTCTTTATCCACTCGTCTGCCAATGAACATGCAGGCTGTTTCCAAGGTATAGCTATTACGAATTGTGTGCTGCTATAAACATGGGTACGCCTGGATCCCTGTAATATCATGTCTTTAACTCTTTGGGGAAGATACCCAGAAGGGGAATGGCTGGGTCAAATGGCAAAAAAGGATTTTCGTAGGATCAAATGTTGCAAAAAAGTAAATAAAAGAATCAGAAAAGACCTTTAGATAATCATTATGAGATTGGCCAAGATGAAAATTTTACAGGTTAAAGGCAGAAAGTTAATGTTTTGTTTGAAATTAGGGGTAAAAGGTTTGTTTTGTGGATTAAGTAAACATATATAAATCCTTACTCTAGCACTTGGCAAATAGATCAACGAATGCTACCTACAATCATCAATATTAATAGTAGTAGTAGCACTACTTTAGTATTAATCTATATGCCCACAACTTAGAGCAAAACTGCTAAGGAATTAGGCTTGAAAAACTATGCTGAGTTTTTGTTAAGGAAACTGCCAACTACCCCTTCTGGCCTTTTAACCAAGGGAGGATGTTTACCATGAATTGAGGTTTGCGGAGAAATGTCCAGACTTAAGTTCTTTTATCAAGCTAAAGAGAAAAGTATTTGAAAGTGTGTGTGTGTGTGTGCGTGCGTGCATGTGTACGTGTACACACGTGCATTTGGGTCACAGTGGAATATGGTTCCAAAGGATTTCTAGTGAATGTCAAAACGTAGTCACAGGGAGAAGTTAAAAAAATGAGTAAGCCAAAATAGAGCACTAATAAAGAATGGAAAATAAAACATTTGGGGAGAGAAAATAACAGGATTGTAAGAAACTAAGTCATCACAAATGTCCTAAATTTAGCACAAATTACATCAGATCTGGAACTGCCTGACCTTTCCAGGAGCCGTCCTGGGTGGTCTTGGAGTGACCGTGAGGGTCCGAGACGGCCTGTGGGCTCCTGACCGCCCTCCAGGTCCATGCTCGGTCACACCCAGCAGGCAGGTGGGCAGCGGGCCTCCTGACTTCCCTCCTGTCCGGCCTCGCTCCTTCAACACAGTCAGTCGCAAGCACCTTGTCTTTTCTGCTCCCTCATCTGCCAGCTGTACTCAAAGCAATCAGGGCAACCTGCTCAGGCTCGTGGGGATAACAAGGGCGTTATTTAGAAAGGGCTGAGGTCAGAAAACGATGTGAGAAGCGGCCCTCCCGAACTGACCTTCAATTCACTGTAGCGCGAGCAAGACGGAAAGTCTCACTGTGCTGGGCCTTTTGGGTCTCCCAGCTGGCGGTAACAAGCTGGGAGAGGACTGTGAGATAGCCTTGTGCTTCAGAGAGTGGGCAACCGAGAACCTTGAGCTTGCTTGCTGGTGGGCTGGGAGCGTGAAAGCCTGAGTGTGACACGGCCAAGAGACAATGCTGAGAGAGCAGAAACACGATTGTGTCAGGGATTTTGCTGTGAGGGTGGGAAAAGTTTACACACAGGCTTTGTGCACAGCATGGGAACCATTGGTACAAACGTACTGTGTGAGAACAGCAACAGAATCATGGTTTCCCCCAAAAGTCTGTCTTCATCCCCATGACCTGTGACTATGCTGAGTTCTAGGGCTGCTAAGCAGCTGGCTTGAAATGAGGAGAGTGTCCAGGTGGATCCAATGTAAACTCGAGGACCCTTAAGGGGAGATGGAAGCTGAAGATTCGGAGCCCACGAGATGGTAGTGAGAAAGGCCCAGCTGTCCCAGATGGCTGCGGAGCTCAAAGGCGTCTGCGGCCAACGAGCTCGAGCAGCCGGCGGGGTGGACGGGAAGAAACACATTCCCCTCGCCACAGCTCGCAGGAGGAGGCGGCCCTGCGGACATCCTGACTTTAGCCCAGTGAGACGTCCCTGGACTCTGACCTTCAGAACCGTAAGATGAAAACCTCGCTGTTGATTTAAACTCTAGGTTTGTGGCAATCTGCTAAGGAGCAATAGAATTGTTATGGGGGGAAGGCTCACTCAAAAAACCAAATGGCAGGTCAGAAACCGAGTGGAAGCCCTAAAACATAAGGAACATGGTGTTCATATATGGAAAATACTACAAGAGTTTACTGTAAATTATAAAGAAAATCCATTGCATGTCTTCAAGAAAGAAGGCTAAATACCTGTTCTTAAACTTACGTACATTTCATGTAGCCTTCATATTCAACCAGGCTGGGTTTTAGTCCACACTACTCAATCCAGCTTGCACCAGATTTTTTAAAAGTGTTTTTGTATTGGAGGAAAAGTAGGGAAGCTGCAAAACAGGGAAAATTTCAATGTCCTCGGCCTCCTCTCTGCTTGTCTCTCCAAGTCAGTTTCGCTGCTTGTGCCACAGACTGATCCCTTCATGCTCTGAGGAGCAAGGCCCGGATCCCCTGGACATGTGATCAGTAAGCCGAGCGGCCTGAGTGGTCACGGAGCTTTCCCCAAGCTGCCGTGTATGGCTGAGGAGCAATGGGTAGCATGAGTGGGTCAGTCTGGGGCCTGATAAACAGGCCGGGTGCTGGCAAAACTTTACCTCTAGGGATCTATTATAGGAAAACTAGGTGCAGACAAAATGTATGAACGTTTTTCATCCACCACAGTATTTATGAAAGGAAACAATCTGAATATTCAATGTGAGATGGAAAATTCAGTCATGGTCTCCACCCCTGGCCACCATGGCCAAATACTATGCAGTCATCAAAAATATTTTCCGTGAGTTTTTGCAGCTGACTAATAAAATTCAAAATTCATGCAAAATACTCATAAAATAGTTAGAAAAAATGAAATATAAAAATCTAGCATGGCCTAATCTTACAGAACAGCTATATTTCTATAATCAAAATATTATTATACCTAGATAACAGCTTTTTAAATATCCAAAAGTAGTAAATGTTTGCAGTTTATAAATCTACACTTCCTAAACCATGTAAATATTTAGTGCGTGTAGAGACATCTCAGCCATGTCTTCAGACCCCTGGTCCCTTGGTCCTCAAATCGACCGCATCGCACACCCCTGGAGGGCTTGGAGGACCGGGTGCACCTGACTCTCTGGGTCAGCAGCCTCTCGCCCCGGAACCCCACGAGTCCCCAGGCAATGTTGAAGTCGACAGTGGGCGTGAGAGCAGATCCAATCCCTCCTCCCAGGTGCATGAGCCTGCTGCAGCTGCTTCCGCCCCACAGCTGCAGCTCCAGCTCCAGCCATCTTGCCCAGTACCTCTCCTGGTCAACTGCCAGCTGAGGCAGCCCTTCCGTCAGGGCTCCTCTTCAGGCCTCTAGGGGACCTGGCAACGCTGGTCTTCCCTCAGGGCATCTCCTGCTAACTTTGTGCAAGCTGCTCCAAGCCTTGCCCCTGCCCACCTGTGATGGGAGGAATGAACCTATTAGCTTTTGGGTCTACAGTTATGAAAAGAGTGGGGCTTGTAATTTAAATTTACAAATAAACAAAAAGTATAGTCTTTTGCTGCTAACCAGATAGTTAAAGGCACAGAGCAGTCTCTACCCTTCTTGATTTCAAGTCTCATCTTTCTGTGTTTTATGCTGCTCTGACTTTAGATGATGTACGAGTGCATAGAAAATCTTTTCTCCCACTGCCTATTGCTGTAAGATCAAGTTGGTTAAGGAATAATGGACCTGAAAACTTCATTCTTGTGCCATGAGTGGTGGAAAAGTAGATCAGGGAAATGATTCCTTTTGTAAAAACAAAAATGCTTGCAACCCCTTGTCAGCTAAATTAGCATTTCTATAACAGTTTTTTAGAAATGCAATTCACATGCCTCAATTGGGTTGTGTGAAGTGTACAGTTGAAAAACTTCTTTAGTAATTCACATTTATGCAGCCATAACCACAACCAGTTTTAGAATACTTTCTTTACTCCTGGAAGAAACCCACACCCCTCCCTTTCATTCTCCAACCACTCCTGCCCCTTGCCCTGGGCAACCGCTAGTCTATCTCCCTGGATTTGCCCAGCTCCCCCCAAAAAGGAAAACATTATGGCATTACATGTAGATAGAATAGGAAGATGTACACTCTCATGACCAGGTTTTTTTAGGTTCTTCTGTGTTTGAGCATGTACCGATAGTCGATTCCTTTATTTCACGTACGGCATACCATCTTGTTCATTCATCAAGTGCGGACACTTGTACTGTTTCCGGGTTTGTGCCATTACAACTAATGCTGCTGTGGACATCTGTGTACAAGGGTGTGTGTGGGTGTACGTTTTCCTTTCTTGTTGGGCACACACCTGAGTGCAATTGCCGGCTCGTGATAATTCTGTGTTTAACCTTTTAAAGAGTTGCCAGACTGTTTCTAAGGTGGCGGCACCATTTTAAATGCATTTTCTAAATGGCGAGTTTGTTTAGACAGTAAATTTTTATTTGTCCTGTGAAAACATAGTTTAACCCAAATATTCTCTTATTTTTCAAATATTAATTGTCAAATCAGTACAACTGAGAGTCTCCTGATCTCCTGTGGGGAGCTCCTGGCATCTCCCCACCCTCCCTCCTTGTCCTTCTTAGTTCCTCTTCCAGTCTACACCCCAGGAGCTCAGTCTCTGTCGCTCACTCCCTGTCTACCGTTAGCATGTCCAAGGCAGGGCACAGGCCTAACCGATGGAGCCAGCGACCTGTAGTTTCAGGTAAGATCCTAAAGCACTTTAGTGAAAACATCTGAGTTTGCTCAACCAACGGACAGGACTTGGCCGTGATAGTTCACTGGTGATCAGTTTTAACATCTTGATATATTTCTGCTGAATTCATGGAAAGTATTATGCCATCAAAATGCTAATCCAGCTATCTGTTTCCCATTTCAAAAATGTTTATGATCCATATAGGTCATTGTTTTATTCATTTTTTTGACTAGAATTTTCTATAATCAAAAGTTAATCTTCTAAAAAACGTGAAGTTGTGAAATGCTTTGAATTAGGAAAAAAGAGGTTGAGGGCTACCTGCGAATCTGTGGTACTGAGATTTAAATCTACGGCGGTCTGAAAATGAAAGGGAGTAGGCCTCTGAAACCGCGGCTTTCAGTTAACGAGGAGTTAGCAGTGCGCTCAGATTTTAGTAGTCTCCAAACAAAATCAACCTTTTCCAGAGCCGGGGCTGGAGGCTTGCGAGTCTGCTCTGACTGGAGTGCCGGCTCTGCAGCCCCCCGCCGAGCCAGCACAGGGCGGCGATGAGCCCGTCTAGCCCAGCTCCAATCTCAGAAAGGTGAACGGAGTACTTCAAAGGTTAAACCTGCCGTATGGCCAAAGCTCACTGCCGGGTACCTAGAGAGCCCCAAGCATTCAACAGGTGCTAATGATGGTGAATTTTGATATTATTACTACTGAGAAGGTGACCGATGATTAACTATAAACTCTGAACCTGTGTCAAATAACAGAAACAGCAAGTGAGCAAGAGAAAACGTCGGAGGGCTGCTTTTCCCTGAACCAACCCTACGCGGTCACTTGCTTTTGATAACCTGAGTCCCAGCTCTTGGTTCCACAACCGGAGAAATGAAATCGAAAGCCAGAGGAGGAAGTCAGAGTTTCATTGGAAATGAGAAGTGCTCCTGGATTTCCAGGAGGGTCCCGAGTGGGTGGCCTGTGGCCCTCTGATTGAGAGCTAACTATAGAAAAGCAGAGCCCAGGAGCTGCTCAGCTGTTCAGTGGTCACCTATCACAGGTGGCTCTGTGGAAATAAAATGACCAACCGGAACTCAGGCTTTGAACCCAGTTCTTTGACATGTAGGCTTCATAGGAAATTGGGATCTCAGAAGGAACTGGTTAATTTGCATTATAATTGCCTCAAAATTCAGGAAATTCAGGAACTTGGCTGCACCTCCCTTTAGCAGGGAACTTTGGGCTATGTTGCATATTCCCTCTGGAAATTCATTGTTTGTCCAAAGTGCTAGTTTCCTATCTACCGTTAATTTTATGTGGCGGGTCACCCCACTCTGTCTCAGGCCTTTCCACTAGCTGACTTAACAGCTCAACTATTTTCTGCACCTTTCCACCCTCGCTGAGTCTTCTCTGGGATATCAGAGTGATTGCAGTGGCTGGTTCCCTTTCAATTCTCTGTTCTTTCACTCTAATTGTGTTACATCAGTCTTCAAGTAGTTTCCCACAAACAGTCCTTCCTTTTAAAGTTTTTCTGTCCTGTTAAGACACAGTGAATAGTGATCATATCAGAACTAGTAGCACCTATGAGTGCTTTCAGACTTCTACCCTTTTCCACACTTCTCCCATTTTCTTACCCCAACGCTGAGACTCTCTCCTCTCCATCCCTGCTGTTCACACAGGTTGGATGTCATGTTTTCTGTGGAGCCTCTTCTTGTCCACACCATCAACTCCAGTCTTATTTAAATGGTTTCTCAGAACTATGAAGATGACTCTATCTTAACCTTTATCACACACTATTGAAACTAGAGTTTTCTCTCCCAGAAGTCACTGAAATGTGGAGTCTATATCTATTCGCTATTTCTCCTTAGGGCCTGTAGATACTCAGTAAATACATGGTGAATGAATTAACATAAAGTGGAGTACACAGACAACTGAACAGAGGGCCATGAGAGTAGAGGGGTATTTGGCTTCAAGAATTTGGGTGTAAGAACTGCTTAGAAAGTGGATGAAAGCCCGGAACCCTCCCCAGAAGGACACAGAATTCCTTTAGGTCTGTGAGCTGGGCCTCGGGGAATTTGGCGTGGACCCCGACTTCTCTGCCAGTGAAGCTACCGATCACAGGCTGTGCCTGTTCAAATAGCAGACAGATCGCCCATCAGTTTGTTTGGAAATGGTGGCAGAGTGGCTGTCCTAACAGTAGAAATTCAAACGGCTACTGTAGTATTCTAACGTTTAAAAACCCTGGTGTTAACTAAAGCCCCTAGTTCCTAATTGGCACAGTCAAGAAAACAGTAGAGAAATGACACTTGGTCCCTGGTGTCCAGACTCTACCTTGAGGGCTGGACAACAGGTGAGAATGGCAGCGTCTGTGCCGCACACGCGGGCACTTCCTGTCCTTGCTCCCCGATGACACACTGTCATGACTCGCTGCACAGTGTATGCAGTATTTTCAGAATTGTAAACAATCTGGAGGCGATTGAAAGTGCGTGGATGTGTGACAACACCGCACCGCTTTACGGGACGTGAGCACCGTGGATTTTGGTGTCCATGGGGAGCGAGAGCCCTCAGATACCAAAGGACAGCAATATTTCCTCTCTGGACTCATGGTAAAGCCTTTAAAGTTGTTATTATCTACTTTTTGACTTCAGAAAAGCTTTCTGTTTCAACATTGGAGTAAACCAGCCAGTGATAAATCTGCTTTCCTAAATCACATTACCCTGTAATTCAATCAAGTCAATCACAAGTTTCCAGCTTCCAGCCCGAGTCCAAAGAGCGCATTTACATGTGTGGTCAGAAAGTTTTGTAAAGTGGTGGTGCAACAGGGTGTCCTCTAAACTTCCTAAAATCTAAAAACCTTGAGAAAATAGTGTCCAAAACTATGTAGAATTTCCAGACATTCATGATGCAAAAGATATTACGATAAGCAGAGGAGCACAATTCAATTTTACATGTAACAAATACATTTCAATATTCATGAGATTATTCTACTCAATTTTACCCACGGTGCTTTTCTCAAACTTTAGATCAAATCTCCACAAATAACATTCTTTTCTGTATGAAATGTTAGTGATTAACAGAGTCCTTGTGTGGTTTAAAATATACAGATATTGCTTCTCTGAGACTTCAAAGATGGATTTATGATCACATCTCAGAACCACCAGAAATGGGGTAAATAATGGATTTTCTTCATATTTTGGGGGCGTAGGGAAGGAAGGTGACACTTAGTCCTCCTGACTATATCTGAAATAAGCTGCTGCAGATGGATTAGCAGCAGAAGACATACAAATTTGTTGAACATAAGCTCACATCACGACAGCCTTGAGACGCAGACACAAGGAAAGGAGGCCGGCGCGTTCCGTGCTGGGCTTGTGCAAGCTGTGCAGCCCTGTGATGCAGCCGTGCGTGTGAGGTCAGGGTAGGGAGCAGGGCCAATTGCTCAGGTTCTTCTGTGCCTCGTTCTCCTCAGAGACGAGGACCTTTCTTTCCTCGGGGTTCGGAGTGAGCACGTCCCTCTGTCCCCCCCTCAGCAGGCTGACCGGACCCGTTCTGGAGGGAGGTGAAAACTCGCCAGCCTCTGTGGCAGCTCCAGGGAAAAAAGGGGGAGGCCGGATAGACCGTCGTGCTGTGAGGTTACCTCCTTCCCTTCCAGTGTGGACCATTCAGAGAGAAAGTGCAATGCAGTGCAAAGTGAGAGGTTATATTCAGGGTTGAGTTTGTTGTCTTGATCCCACTAAAACTAATATCTAATTTCTGTAAATGTAATACGTGTGCTGGAGTGCTTCAAGGAACTAACAATGCTGGAGGATGTGGGAGGAAGAGGTCATAGCTCCACCAACATTTTTACTGATGACCTTTGTCATTGTATTATTATTTCAAGAGGAAATCAGCTCCAGGAAGAGCTCTCATTTCTGTCCTTTGTGTTTAGTGGGCACAAATGACAAGATGAGGCGAGTCTGAGCGAGGTCTTTGATCTCGTGACTGAGAGTGTCCTTTGGAAAAAGGGAGGCATGCTCTGGCCTGGCTGAACTACTGTGTTAATGAGTTATGTAAGTGAATATAACACCTGAATAACTTTAACGGGATCAAATTACATCCCGCAAAATGGGCGAGGGGACAGAAACATGACTGATGATAGCAATGTACGAATAGACTAGCAAACATAATGCTTTAGATAATGTTTTTGAGTTGCTTCTATGAAATTATGGACATTTCCACTTTGAAACTAATTTAATTATTGAATTCTTAAATTTTAGAAGCCTTCTATTATAATGGAATCAAGTTGGCATTAGGAATGGTATATTACCTAAAATGTTACTGTATTGATAAAACCATTTAAAAACACAAAATTGCTGCCATGGAGTTCAAATGTATAGAGAGATCATCAGGGAAATTAAAGCCTCTTTGCGCAGTATTGACAGGAAGTTTATAATTGCATCTATTTACATTGTAAAACTGCTCTCCATACAACTATAATTACTTGATTTTCTTTTTATGTTAACCTCCATGAAAGTTAAATAGATTTAGTTATGTTGTTTTTTTATTAAATAACATGATACTTCCTACTATTTTATCTCAAGTCCATAAAAAAAGGAAAATTAAAGAATAAATTAATATAAAAACACATTAAAGACCTTTCTCTGTTGGCATATATACTTCCTTCATTTGTTATTTGTGAGAGAAAATGCTGGAGAGGTTGGAAGCATAACCTTCTATGTGTAGGTAGAAGACAGACTGAGCTACCAGGCTAGGGAGACATCCTGCATCCGACTCCTGTTCTTAATAGGAAAGACGTATAATTGGTTATCCAAGCTAAAACACTTCTGTGAGTAAAACTGAAATACTATAAAATTATGCTAGGACAATAGGTATAAAATTAGGCCATTTCCAGGCAAGCTGGATCATTCACTCACCCTAAATTATCAAGTATCAGTCAATATGCCAAGACAGGGATTTTCTAAAAGCAAAAGAACAGTAATAATTACTGCCCTAAAAGGATCCCACAGTCCAGCAAGTGAAAGGAGTGAATCAGTCCAGCAGAACAGATTGGAGGAATGTGACCTTCCTGGCCGGGCCCCACTGACTCGGGGTCGCCTCACAGTCCTTGGGTTTCTCCTCATCCTGCCTCCCTTTGTGGGGTCCCAGCTCTCTTTCTTTTAAGTAGGATCCCAGGAATGCTGCTCTTACCAGGATTGCACATGCCCCAGAAATGCTTTGCAGGTTTGCTTATTCCGTGAATATTCATGACATAAATAGTGTTGACCTTGAACATCTACCTTGGCATTTCCAAGTAGCTGTTTTTTTCATTTACAATATGCTGAAAACCATTCGACATATTGTCAGCTCTGCATATATTGACCCGTGCGACCTTATCAGCTTGAGCTTATCACTATGCCTAATTTAAAATGAGAAAATTGAGTTCCAGAGAAGTTAATCCACTCGTGGCATAACCCAGCTAGTAATCATGGAAACCAAGATTCAAACACCCAAAAATGCGGCTCCAAACCATGTTCTCATAACCAGCGCATTTTTCTGGATTTGGCAGGATGCCACTTTGAGCTTGGACTTGGCATCTGTGCATTAATAATCATTAGTATCAGTTTGACTGAAATATAAGTTAAGTGTTATTAATCTTTTATACAGCTAAATCTACTTTTCTTATGGTTGATTATATTCCCAAATAGTATATATGCTTAAAAATGAAGGAACCCAAAATTACTTGGAAAGTACATTATCCTTCCACAAGATAAATATATACTAATGTTATTGGGAAAAGGCAGGGGTCCATATTTTAAGGGTCAGAGAGAAAATAGCCCTTTAAGCTCTAAAACCCACAGGAAATCCATAATCCTTTTCCCACAGAGCAATCAGCTGCATGGTCCAAGTATCTATCATTCTAAATATACCTCTCCGAGACCAAATGCAGATTGGTCCAATCAACATTTTCAGTCAGAAAAGTTCTCTTACCGTGCCAGGCACATGGAGACGCCTGGCTTGGCTCTCCACATGAGGAAGTTTCAGTTCTGTTGCAATTCTTCTATTCTGGACATCATAGGTGAAATCCCTAGAATAGTATTGGGTACAGGGATGTGAAGAGCTTTCTCACGGCCCACCGCTCTCTGGAGCGGAATTGTGTTCTGTCCAAATACTCAGGGCAGGCTGTTATTGCTGTATACATTTGCTAACAGAATTCATCAGAGCTCTCTTGCTTCCAGCCCAGGTTTTTGAAGAGAATTCTTGATTGTGCACCTTCCTGTTCTCATTCATAGAGATGAATCTCTTAAACTGCCTCTACAGGTTTCTGAAGGGGCCAGTAAAGCAGTAAGTTTAAAACAAAAACTGTTAAGTTGCTATTTGCTTCCATAACTTAACATCTTTCATTGAGCTTTCACAGCCTGGTTTCCCCATAAAATGATACCTGACATATTTAATTTTAAGTAATAGTTCAACATTTACATGGCACAATGTATACAAATGTAGTTTACAAATCGCAAGCTCTGCATTATTAGCGACATATAGGCAACGAGGTAGTGTAAACACATCTCAAGGTATAACCTGGAGCTGCTGAAGATTTTCCATCTCTGCCATTAGCTTTTTTCTTACTGCATTTGACTTCTAGGAGCAAACCTACTTGAATTCTCAGGTCACACACATTCCTTCTGCCCCTACTTCCAGCTCCCCTTGTGAATAGCTGGCTGCTGTCCATACTTACATTCTCTATTCAATAGGAAAATCAATTATGCCCCTTAATTTGCGTTGTTGGTGAGCATTTTGGTGGACACTGAAATCCTTGATTATATAGCGTTATGTCAGTAACTAATTGCATCTGCCGTTGATGATGCTTTAGCCAGATTAACACAAGCCTATAAACATTCCTGAGAATCACAAGCCTATAAACACTTTGCTGGGGCTGTGGAGGAAATATGACTTTTGAAATGGTCAAGTGACTCATGAGAATATGAAAATTTATTGGCATGTTCACATGAACTAAAAGCAGCTCATTGATAGATGACAGAGAGAGAGAAATATTAACTCTATACAGCCTGATGGAAGAAGTAACAACGAGTGTAAAACTGCCAGCTGAATAAAACGCCAGTCCCATCACGTGACGTCCAGAAATCACTACTTCCCGATGTTAGGTCTGAGTTGTGTTTTTGTCATGATGTAATCATGTTTTATCTCCTTTTATTTTGAAATAATTTCAAAGTTAAGATTGGGAAGAATAATGCAGGAAAACTGCTGCACTCTACCTAGATTTTCCTGTTTTCTTGCTGCTTTATTATTGTTTCTCTGTCTCTACACACACACAAACACATTTTCTGAATGACTTCAGAATAAGCTGCATTTAATCATGCCATTTAGTCCTGTGATTTTCCTAGGAACCAGGCTAACTAGGCTATTCTATGTAATCACAGTAATAGAATTCAAATATTAAATTATTCAGTGCTATGATATACAGTCCACATTCCCATTTTTTTTAAAGATCTTCATACCCTTCATTATGTGTTTTCTCCCTTAATAGGTCATGGATTGTATTTATCGTTATATCCTAAGTCTCCTTTTACTTGAAAGATTCAACTTTTATCCTTCATGACACTATATTTTTAATAGTATAGACCCGTTACTTTATGAAATTATACTCAGTTTAATTAAAAATCTGATTGTTTCTTGTGGTTGCACTTAGAGTAAGTCTTTCCCGTCTGAATATTACTGATGTGGTGTTGCAGGCTTTGTGGGTCTCATCTGGAGACGTAACATCCAGTAGTCCTGGTATGAGGCTGGAGACACATCCGTTTTGTCATAACGGGGCTGTCATTTATCTCCTTACACCCACTACTGACCGCAGGAAGGTGCTCGGGGACCACAGAAGTGTCCAGCTCCTCCTAAGACCGCTTGTGCCAGCCGCTTCCCAAAGGGCTCCACCTGCCGATGGGTTCTGCCACTGTCTACACAGCCGTTGCTTAACTCGTGTGAATATGTCTTTTGGATTTCCAAATACATTATTTGTATTTGAAATATTTATATTTGAAAACATTTCAACAGGAAGGCATCCAATTGTCTGTATCTGAACGCACTATCATAGCAGTACGTGATTATTAGGCTTGGTATGTTATTTTCTGTTTCTGTACTGGATATTTCTTTCAAAATTTTTCTTTTAGAATTTGGGAAGGCTCATATTTTTAGTGGTTACCTTTGTACTTATGGTTTTAATTAGTCTTTAATCCTTTTCTTTTTGATTTACTCTCTTTGTGCGGTCTTTTTAAAATAGTGCCCCTTGGCTGCTGCCACCTTCCAGCAATCAGGGTCACACCCCCTTCTGTTCTTGGTTCCCTGAGGACACACACAGTTCCCCCATTTCTCTTCCCTGCAGTCCTGCTTGTGCTTTCTCATTAGCTTTCTGGCTAAGCGTGTTGTGTGCTCCCAGTATGTGAGCAGGCTTTATGCTCTGGCCCCAGGGTCACCTAGCAAATCCCTCCACAGGCCGCTTCCGGACACACTTCTATTACCTACATGCTTAAAACCAATTTCCGGTAGCTCTGATAGTTTAAGGACAGTGTATCTAAACAGACATTAGGACCAGGTCTAAATGTGTTGTAATAGGTACTTCATTACCCAAGCAAGCTATTATTCTATACAATGACTAGTGTAGATCCATGTGGTGGATAATGCTTGGATACAAATGATATTAATTTTGGCTTCATTCTTGTTTTAAAAAGGATACGTGATATGTTGTCATCTCCATCAGGCCTGTGGAACTGCACAAATTGCTGGAGACCAACTTTTGCAGAAGGCAGCACTCAGCTGTCCCCCGTCTGACCTCTTAGCTGCATGTGACAGTGTTTGTTACTGTTTTCTTCATGAAATTCTTTTTCTGCTGAGCCTTCCTGAACACACACTTGCCTATTTACCTGTCCCTAACTGGTTACTTTTCTCATTTTAAAGGCTCTTTCCTCTACTGGTCCTTAGAGTGTCTGAAGAGCCCTAAACTTAGTTCTTGGCGTGCCTCTTCTTAATGTGTGTTGTGCCCCACTTCTGGTTGTACACAGGATAATTGGATTAGGTGAGGCAGCATTATGAACTTGCTATTATCTTTATTTTGAGATTCAGTATGGTTTAAGGAAATGTACTTGGGTACCAATCTGAAAGAGCACCCTCTTTCAGGCATTTAGGGTGGAGTTCCGACTTGATTGGCTTTGGGATTTGCCCCAGGGATTGGTTAACCACACTTTGTAGGTGTGTCTGAGTGGGTCAAGGAGGCACAGCTTCAGGGTCTCCATCTGCTCCCTCACCCTGCCACTCTGCCACCCTCCTGTTCTGCTGCCCAGCCACCATGACCTAAGCATCTTTGCTCTACCAGGCCCCTGTGCCATGGTGTTTCTGCCTTGGAGCAGCCAACCACAGACTGAACCTTTAGCCAAGTTAAACCTCTCCTTCTTTAGGTGTAGATGCCAGATATCATGTCCACTGACAGGAAAGCTGACTAATACAGGTATTATTCCAATCGAAAATGAT
>PVJO010023842.1:0-25446 GCA_004026905.1 Hystrix cristata
TGCCATTTTTATTTCTTCATGTGAGAAATGTTTATTCATTTCATTTGCCCATTTTTGGATTGGGTCTTTAAATTTGGGAGGTTTAATTTTTTTGAGTTCTTTGTATATTCTAGATGTTAGACCTTTGTCTGATGGATAGCTAGCAAATATTTTTTCCCAGTCTGTGGGTTTTCACCCTACTCTATTGGTGATTTCTTTTACTGTGCAAAAACCTTTTAATAGCATGTGGTCCCAAGCACTGATTCTTTGTATTGTTTCCCGTGCAGTCTGGGTTTTGTTCATAAATTTTTTTCCTACCCCTATGTCTTCGAGGGTTCTTCCTATTCTATTCTCCATAATTCCCATACGTCTTTAATTCACAGATAAGCTCTGAACGGGTTAGCCTTTGAAATCCTCATTTCATGAATGGGGCAGGCAGAGCAGAGAGGGGCTAAAAGAGCATCAGGGAGCTAGTTGAAGATGGAAACCTATGTAGATCAGCTAATAAACATGAAAGTGGCTAAATGGCGGTCATTTGGCATATGATCAGTTAACCTGTTCTGAAACGATATATTTTAACCATAATTATCAGGGCTGTCAAAGCTTGCTATTTATTTTTATTTTACTGTATTTGTTTGCTTTTTGTTGTTTTTCAAGACAGAGTTTCCTACTTTTTTTTGGTACCGGGAATCGAACTCAGGGCCTCATGCTTGCAAGGCAAGCACTCTAACCACTGAGCTAAATCCCCAGCCCCCCAGAGTTTCCTATTTAGATCGGCCTTGAACTCACTATGTAGCCCAGCCCCGCCTCAAACTCACTGCAATCCTCCTGCCTCAGTCTTTGGAGGCTGAGATTACAGGCAGGTGTGCGCTACCATGCCTGGCTAAAACTGTTTAAAAAAAATAGCAGCTGGGCGTGGGGGCACACACCTGTAATCCCAGCATCTGGGAGGCTGAGGCAGGAAGATCCCTGTGAGTTTGAGGGCAACCTGAACTACTTAGTGAGTTCAAGGCCAACCTGAACTACACAGCGAGACCCTGTCCCAAAAATAAACCACTGCGATTTCTTAAAAAGAAAAAATTTGAGGTCAACCTGTCTTGAAGCCCTGGTCTTTGCTATTTTTCTTTCAGTTTTATATAAAGAAGCTTATTAACTGATTATCTGTGTGTGAAATTCCTTAGTGAGACTTGTAGCCGTCCACATTTATTTCTAGGGCCCGCTAGTCATTTGCAAAGTACCATGTGAATTCATTGCTCCTCACCTTTCCAATTATTTCACATCCTTGGCTTCTCTGAGATTAAGGAATAGTTAGTTTATATCTGTTAATTTTAACTTCATGGTTTGTCACTCACTATACTTTGTGTCGACGAGTGGCGGCTGTTCGACTGCACTGTTAACAATTTTTTAACGTCCTATAATGATTAATCTTGATTTGTCAACCTGATTGGATTGAGAAACACTCAGGAAATGAGTAAAGTGTGTCTGTGAAGGTGCTTCCAGGGCTAATTGGATGTCAGTCAGCAAAGCGAGGGGAGAGACCCACCCTGGGTGTGGTCAGCACTATCTAGTAGGTCGGGGACCCAGACGGAACAAAAACGAAAGGAGCAAGCCCGCCAGCACAGCCTCTCTTTCTCCCTCACTCTGCTTCCCGGCTGTCGTGCGGCGAGCAGCTTTCCCCCATGATTCCCTTCTACTATGATACTTCTGCCTCACCACAGACCTAAATCAGTGGAGCCAGCTGGCCAAGGACTGAAACCATGAGCCATAATAAACCTTTCCACCTCTAACTTGACTTTCTTAGGTACTTTATTACAGAAATGGAATGCTAACTAACATGTTCCATCCTGGAATTGAGTTTTCCCAGCATTCTCTCCTCCTTCCAGAAAAGGGCAATTCATTCGTCCAAGATTTTCTCTGTCACACAGTCTTTTCTGCCTTTGATCTTGATAGTCTTCTTCTCAGCTCCTCATTTATTTCCTTTATATCACCATTATCATAATTTGTGATTCTGAATGAAAAATCCTATGATTGGGAATCTACTTCTTCCAATAAAACTTGGGGGGATGGGGATTTAGGTCGGTGGTACAGCACTTGCCTAGCAAGAACAAGGTCCTGAGTTCGATCCCCAGCACCCGCCTCCCAAAAAGCAATCCAATAAAACGCACTCCAATTTAAAAAAAAGCAATCCATGAACAGAGAAACTCTACCCTGCCTAACACTATAGTCCAAGCATCCAGCCCTGTTGGCTGGTACATAGCAGGTTCTCAAAAAATATTTGCAGAATGAATGAAATGAACCTTGTGCCCTCCTGTATCATATACGTATTTTTGTCCTTTTCTTTGCCTTCTACTCCTTTCTGTCCCTACTTCCCTTTCCTTTTACTTTCCTCCCTACAGTCTCTTCCCATTTACTTTGCCTCTTCTCCCTATTCTCTTAATTCATTCATTCAACCAATACTTCTGAAGACCAACTTCATTTAAGGTACAAAATGTGAAAGACATGAAGTAGATGCCATCCCTCTGCACAGGACCTACCATTTCCACTCTATTTTCTTGTGCTTTATGTCAGTCCTCATGAACTTCCCAGACTCCCCCAACTGTGATTTGCTACCAATTTCCTAGGATAGTTCTACTGCAAAGTAATTGGACCTGTCAACCCCACAGCATGGCCTCACAATCACCTGATGCTGGGTGCTTCTGGTGTGGAAAGAGCACAATATGGTTGCAAACCCAAGGCCATGTGCCCAAGGGTGCCAGTGATCCTGGGAAGGAGGAGAACAAGGCCGTCACATGAGGCCATTGCAGAGACTTGTGCCACATGACTGTGGGGCCTGCTGCTTGTGGCCCCTGGTTCTTCTCTCCCTCTGCCCCCAGACAGAACTCTACTGTTTCTACTCTGCCTTGTTATCGATACTTAGCTGGCTTCATTTTCTTCCCTGCCCCCAGCCATTTTTCTAGAAATTGCCTCTGAAGAAGCATGTGTTCACTTCTGAGAGAGAAAAATCTCACATAACTTTGCCCCTCTGGTCTCTTATGACTGGATAGGACGGTCTTCATTGCTGGGCTGGTGGGCCAGTGGGTCTGTCGTCCTTTTTCTCAGGAACGTGAATTGGGGATCATAAGAAAACTATTATTGGTTCTGGACTTGTACAGTCGTATTGGTTTGAGATTGATAACGGGGTTCGGCCCTGGCCAAAGACAGAATGCTGAGGGGTTGGGGATTTAGCTCAAGTGGTAGAGCGCTTGCATAGCAACCACAAGGCCCTGAGTTCAATCCCCAGAGCACCCTCCCCCCCGCAAAAGACAGAATGCTGAGAGAAAGACTGGGACCAATTATTAAGGGAAGCAAAGAAGGTAAGACCTTGACACCTCCAAAGGCTGAAAAAAATCACTTTGGTCTTGAGCAGTTTTCCCACAGCCAGTTCTCACATAGGCTGGCTTGGCCTGATTCACATGGTCACGAGTATCCGCAGACTCTTGGGATCTACCCTCTCTTAGCTGGCCTGAATGGAATTTGGGTCCCTGAAACCTAAGCACATTTATGCCAACATATCTTCCTAGAGAGAGATCTCTTTGGGCCCTTGTCAAGTTTACCCCTTCTATAGAACTCTGCTCTTGACTCAAACTCACCTGTCAAGATGTGAGCTCAGATTTTCAGCCTGAGTAAAGCTGCCTGGGCTTCGCCTGCCAGGAAGTACTCTGCAGGAGAAGCTACTTGTACAGCCCCACAGGCTTCTCCTGTTGCCTCCTGAGTCAGTTTATTACCTAGCATTGCAGTTGTACATCCACAAGCATTTACTACCTAATTACAGCAAGAGTTTTAAAACATTTCTTAGCTAATGACTTTTAAACACATTTTATAAAGTGGTGTTACTGGCTACTGGAGATTAATCATAACATTCCAGACATGTGTTACAGGTTCTAAGGGCATTGCTTCATCCATAGCAACCAAGGAATCATAACAATAAACATGTTTATCTCCTGTGTGGAAGCCAATTCTGGCTCCCTCTCTCCTTTCCAGGGGTAAAGGTGACAAATTTTTTTTTTTTTAATATAGGTGGTTCTGGATTACAGTAGGTGCTCACAAAAATATAAATGAAGAAAAACTTTAAAATAGGATGAATATCGCTGGATTTTCAGTTTGAGAGATTTCACATTTAATAAAGTATCTGGATAAAGTGTGAAATCGGAAAATCAAATACAGCCATACAAAGAACAAGTAGTAAATTCACTAAAAGCTGATCTAAACCTTGGTTACTTACTTGATACTGCTCAGAACTAGGATTTCGAACAATGGTATAATTAGTTTAGAAAATATCTTTTACCCAGTAGGTGTAAGATGGGGAGTGGAGAAGCCATTAAACTCAGCTGAGGTCAGCCCCAATTATAGGCAAGGGGCTCATGTCTAATTGCAAACTGCTCCAGAAGGCCTTCGAGTATTATTTACTCATTGGTAACATCCTCAAATAATCTCCAACAGGCTAAGATGATTTCTGGGGAAGCAACCATGTGAACCTTTTGAATTCCTCAGTTTGGGAATATGGATGGAGAGGCGTAGGTCAGATAGTTTTAGCCACACAACACAGAGGAAAATGCAATATTAAAATGAAAGAAGGAATGTAGGTGAAAGCTGCGTGACCAGATACCTACCTGGCTCTCTAGGATCCCCCACTCCATCTCTGAGAAGTTCCCTGCTCCCTAATTTGGTTGGAGGTGGAATGTTCTAGATTTATACCCTGACTCCAACACTCATTAGCTGTGCTGCAAATTATTGAACTCTCTTTCCCTTAGTTTTTCTGTCTGTAAAGTGGAAATTATATTCTCAGGGTCATTGTGAGGTTTAAAAAAAAGAATAAGTAGACTAGCACCTGCCACTTAGTAAATAATAAACATCAGTCATTATTCCTGAGTGTGTGCTCCTGGCCCAGCTGAGCCACGTTGGAACCCTGCATCTCCCTTGGGAATGTGGCATTGGGACCAAGTCGGTCATTCTATGTGGCTGGACTAGTAGCAGGAAACCTCAGCATTGTGCCTTGAGGCCTACAGAGCAGAAAATGACAGTCTCCAAAGAGAGGAATAAACAGCTTTAGTGGGAGGAAGTAAGTCTCACCTGTCTGCCTTCCTACACCTGCTTGATGATTTAAAAGGCATTCTTTGTGCTTAGACTAAATACAGTACCTGCCCTTGCAGCCAAGGATCCTAACCAATACACCTACACCTAGAGGAAAGACGAAATCTGCGTAAGAAGAAAAAGGAAGAGGAGTAGACTAAATTCCCTATTACTGTCAGAAGAAAAGAGACTGAAACACACCAAAGTTGAACAGCCTTTGTCTACTTAATTAGTGTTGGGTGTCTTTCTTGAAAACACTGTATTGACCTGCTTCTTTTCTTTTTGATCCACAGACATATGAAATCAGACTTCATAGCAGAATTTTTGTGTATGTGTTTTTTTTGGTGGGGGTGGTGCTGGGGATCAAACTCAGGGCCTTGTGCTTGCAAGGCAAGCGCTCTACCACTGAGCTAAATCTCCAACCCTTTTATGTGTTTTTTTAAAGATTCATAGTAGGTACTTCAAGGATGGCATGCAATTGCAGGCAGAAATCTTTACCAACAAGAGTCTCTTACTACTGCAGAATTTTTAAAGACAAAAGAAAAGCCTGAATAGAGTAGAGTAAGGATTACATTTTTTCCCTTTAAAGATTTTTCTCCAGGAGAAAACATAGTTTCTATCTCAATAACATTAAATAAAGTTTTAGTTAAGAAGGAAGTTTTCTTAGCTTCAGGTATTAATATGAAAGCACAGACCAGAAATTTCCATCTCCCTCCCTCCCTCAACCTTACCAAATCACCAGCTTAGCAATAGAAACACTCCTTTTGCTCTAGATGGACAGAAAAGGGGATCTGAGGATCTGGGTCCTGATTCTAGGCTTCTTTAGCATTGGGCCAGTAACTTAACTCCAGGGACCCTGCAAATCAATTCCTTTCGATTTAGCAATTGTCCAGGCTATGCAAGGTCACTTTCTTAATTGTATTATTTTCATCTGGTCTTGCGCCACCTATCAATTTTGACTGTACTTCTTGGAAGAATAGTGTGGCACAATTGAAGATAGTCTTGAAAAATTGGAGCCCAGCATTGGAGGCTTTAACATTTAGCCTTTTGTGTCAGTAGCCAAGGACCCGCCTCCATCAGACGCCCAGTGGGGCAGATGAAAGGGCACGGGGGCAGCAGAACACAGGCCCTCTGTGTACCACTGAGGCCCCATCAATAGTAGCCCACGTCTGGAATGTGCTCTGTGCAGTCGGGTGGGTGTACTCCCACACAAATGGCATTCTTGAAAGAGAACCTACCTGGGTTGAAATAAAAAATAATATTTAATAAATCCTGGTCTCCCCATGTGATGGCATTCTTGTACTTCTGATACAGAGGGTACAGCATGTCCTCCCAAGGCAAGCCTGTCGGAATCATGCTGTTCTGGAAAAAGAGAAAACCATCAGCACAGCTGGAACACAGCAAATGCCTCTTGCCTAATGAGAAGAGGGCAGGGGGACTGGTTTTGTTTCCCTTCACTAGAGGAGCTGGTCCTGCTATCTTTGGGGCACAGGACAAAGCAAACATTAGGGCTACAGGTTGGAGAGTTTTTCTGGCTGTACCTATCTATGGATTCTGAACGAAAGGGAATTGGTAGTTGGACCTGCGGTTTCTACTCAGAAAATCATCCCCCCAAAATAACCACTTTGTTAAGTTTATTTCTTATCTACAAAGTGATGAGACAAAATACAGTTAGCAGGATTAAGATATCTTAGGGAAAAAGATATTTCCTTGTCTTAAAACAATCATTTACTTTTAAAATAAAAGTGACCCATTCATAGACCAAGTATTCAATCAGTACATAAACATAACAAATTAAAAAAGCAAAAATATTTCTCCTTCCAAATCCCATTCCCAACTTCCCCAGAAGCATCTACAATGAACAATTATTTGTCTCTTGGGTACTCCTCTGGAGATTTCTAAGACACAAAAGTGAGCACACTACAGCATTATGATATGCTTGTGCACATACTTTCTTTGTTTTTTGAGACACAGTCTCACTCTGTAGCCCAGGCTGGCCTCAAACCCATGATCCTCTCGCTTTAGCTTCTCAAATGCTGGGATTACAGGCGTGCACCACCACACCTTCCCGTAAATCTTTCTCACTTAAACTATTCTATAGATAGATCTTATTTCACTTACAGATTAACACATTTATTTTTATTGTTTATATTTTTATGTTCCTACAGATCAAACCCAGGGCTCTGCACAATCCAGTCAAGTATTCTACCACTGAGCTACACTCCAGCCACAACTAACCTATTTTTAATGTGAGGATAATTTTTTCTGACTGGTCCACTACTGCTATTCATTTAGGTTCTTTCCATTTCTTTGCTAGGGTAAAGAAAGAGACCGTCAACACCCTTGTATAAATATCTCTGTGTATTCATGTAAATACATTTCTAAAGTACTTCCAAGAAATTTCACATAGTCCTTGAAGCCTTGGATATGCAGAGTTCAAACATTTTGGGATTCTGAAATGCCACTTAATATTCCTAAATGGTAACTCTCCGGAAGCCTTAATTCTCATAGCTATCTGGGCTTTTCCTGAGCAAACGAACATTCCTTAACTTCGCAAATGTCATCCCCTGGCTCCTTCCCTCCTCACATACAGCCCCCCACTGCGTGCCCCAAATCTCCACATGTCAATCCTACAGGCATAACTCTGTTAAAAGGACTCACACAAGGAACCTTAAGCATCTCATTACCTTGAACTGGGCACTTCTTATCCGAGTCAAATTCATTAACATGACCCCCGAGTTAACTCCCGCAGAGCCGTAGAAAGGGTGCCGAGCAAAGCGGCTGTACCAGCCAATCTTTGGGATCTCGTGCTCGGGGGCCATGGCAGCCAGCTGCGTGGAGTTGAACTGCCTCAGAAGCTTCCAGACATCGTCGACGGGCCTCAGAAAGAGAACGTCAGTGTCCACATAGAGAAGGGAGTCCACATCCTTTAAAATCACCTTCACGTGCAAGGGGCAGCAACAGAAAAAACAGGTCAGAAACAGAGGAACCAAACTGATAAGAACATAATGCCACCAATTTTCAGCGGTTAAGGTTGAATTCTAGAAAGGGAACCATTCTTAGCTCCCATTCTTCTCTTCTTTGACCTGAGGGATAAATGTCAGTCAGGAAGTACAGACTTAAAGCAAATCTTGATCTAAAGTGGTCCAACCCCAGGACCCTGCAGGCCCCCATACCTGATAGGGCTCAAACTTTCAAAGGGATGAAAAGAGCAACAGATCACAATGCCTCCCATTCCTTCCATCCTCCAGGATGACCACCTGTCTTTCTCTTTTGGCCTGTCGCTGGAACAGCCAGGCATTACAGAATTTGAAGTAGACTCTCTAAACAATTTATGCTGGATGGAATGGCATCCATTTATTCTAGTGTTGGTGGGTATGGTTCTGCACCTTTCCAAAATGGCATTTTTAGCTAAGTTTGGACTTGAGAATAGGCAAAGGAAGTCGTTGGCCAGCTGTGTTTGTAGACCAGAGAGTAGCAAACTTCTTCCTCTAAATGGCCAGATGCTAAGTATTTTCGCCTCCGATGTAACTACCCAACCCTGCTGCTGTCGTATGCGAGCAGCATTGACAACACATAAACAAGTAAGTAGCTTGGTTCCAATAAACTGCCCTTAGGGATAATGAAGAGTGAACTTCATATCATTTTCAGATGTCACAAAATACTCTTCCCCTATTTTTGACACTGCAAACCCCGAGTCAGTAATAATGTTATTTGTCTTGTTTTGCCTTTGTTCCCTAAAGTTAGGAGTAGTTTTATTACAGACAGCTAAGTAAGGTAGAAATATTGTAGACAGTCAGACAGGGCCGGGCCCTCAATGGAGTCAATACACAAGAGGGGAATACACTACAACTATGGCTAGAGGCACATCCATTGAAGGTCAGGACTCAAGATCAGGATGTAAAGACCAGAGCTACACCCCTGGCTGAGGGATAAACAATGAATTGAAGATCACACTCATCTGATCTGATAAAGTCTAGGTCACTCAGGTGGGCGACCAAAACCTCCAGATCCACCCCATCCTGGAATGTCTTTATTCCTTCCATGTTCATTTGCTATGTGATCTTCTTCTCCCATTGGATCAATATTACCTAAGCGACTACACTTGTAATATTGGCTAAGCATCATTTTGACTCACACTGTACCTGCCTCGCAATTTTGCTCTATAAAACTTCCCCTGAAAAGTGAGCTCATTGGCAACCCACTCGGGTCCCCTCCTGTCTCTCAGGAGCTCTCTTTCTCTCTCAATAAATTTCCTACTCTTAACCTCCTTTGTTCCTTGGAATTCACTCTTTGACTTTGGGGAACACAAACTCAGCGTAACTGACATCTAGCAGGTTGGGAGTTATATTTTTTCCCCTATATCAGTTTCACCAAGGAAGGAATTGAATTTTCTTGGGTCCCTGGCCTTGCATCCTGCAGACCCCATAACAACACATATTATCAAATGTGTGGGCTCCCCCAAAGTTCGTGTGTTGAAGTCCTCACTCCTCAGGTATTAGCATCTGATATGGGGTTTTTGGAAGACAATTAGGTTTGGGTGAGGTCACGAGGGTCAGGCCCTCAGGACGGCGTTAGTGCGTGTGTAACAAGAGGCTCCACAGAGTTTTCTTTCTCTCTGTCATGTGAGGTCACAGTAAGTGATATAGGGGAAAAAATATAACTCCCAACCTGCTAGATGTCAGTTATGCTGAGTTCGTGTTCCCCGAACCCTGAATTCTAAGAAACAAAGGAGGTTAAGAGTAGGAAATTTATTGAGAGAGAAAGAGAGCTCCTGAGAGACAGGAGGGGACCCGAGTGGGTTGCCAATGAGCTCATTTTTCAGGGGAAGTTTTATAGAGCAAAATCGAGGCGGGTACAATATGTGTCAAAATGATGATTAACCAATAATAGTGTAGTCGCTTAGGTAACATTGATCCAATAGAGAAGAAGGTCACACAGCAAATGAACATGGAAAGAATAAAGACATTCCAGGATGGGGTGGATCTGGTGGTCTTGGTCGCTCACCTGGGTGACCTAGACTTTATCAGATCAGATGAGTGTGATTTTCAGTTCATTGTTTATCCCTTGGCCTTCTCTTGAGTCCTGACCTTCAATGGATGCACCTCCAGCCATAGTTGCGTATTCTCCTCTTGTGTATTGACTCCATTCAGGGCCCAGCCCTGTCTGACTGCCTATAATATTTCTGCCTTACTTTGCTGTCTATAATGTAAGGAGGCAGCCATATGCAAGCCAGGAAGAGATCCTTTACCTGGACCCACCCCTGCTGGCACCTAGATTTTAGGCTTTCCACTTCAGGAACTGTAGTAAAATAAAATTTTTGTTGTGTAAGTCATCCTGTCTATTGTATTTTATTATGGCAACCTGAACACATGAAGATAATACTTCACTGAGAGCCTCAATATTTTAAACTGATGAACACAGGTACGATATAATACAGGCATTACAGGACTTCAGACTAGAGTAAGTTTAAAGCCTACGTGTTTAGCTACAGGGTTTAGCTTTCTTCCTTTATCTACTACATGAATGGATTTTATAAATCAATAAAATGAAATTAAAAATAATGACCATCAACTATTTCATAAAATTATTCCTTTTTTTTTTTCCTGGTGGTGGTACTGAGGATTGAATCCAGGGCCTTCGCACTGAGGTACATCCCCAGTGCTCTTAAAATTTTTTACTTTGAGTCAGGGTCTTGCTAAACTGCTCAAGCTGAGTTTGAACTTGGCAATTCTTCTGATTCACCCCCTCAGTCCCACAAAAGTGCTACGATTATAGCCGTGTTTCACTATGCCCAGCTAAGAAAATTCTCTTGTTATCTGTTTTAACAACTCAAAGATCTTAATTTCAGAATTAGGGTGAATTCTTTGATTGAACCCATAAACTTTAAAAAAGATCTGCCACATTTTCCCTATTTTTTCTTGTCATGGAAATAGAAAAACTGTGTCAAAGATCAAACAGTTGAATGTATTTGGAATTGTTTCTGCATCCTCTATTCTGTTCCACTGATCTTCATATCTGTTTTTGTGCCTGTACCCTGATGTTTTTATTACGGCAGCTTTGTAATATAACTTCAAATCCAGGATTGTGATGCCTCCCACTTGGCTCTTATTACGCAGGATTCCTCTTGCCATTCTGGGTCTATTCTGGTCCCATTTGAATTTTAGGATTGTTTTCTCCACTTCTATGAAACCTGCTGTTGGAATTTGATTGGGATCACATTAAATCTGTGTATCAGTTTTGTAAGTTTGGCCATTTTTACTATATTTGTTCTGTCTATCCAGAAACAGAGGATATCGTTCCCTTACCTGATGTCCTCTTCATTTTCCATTTTCAGAGCACTGTAGTTTCCATTGCAGAGGTCTTTCACTTCTTTAGGTTAATTCGTAAGTATTTAATTTTTCTTGGTGCTATTGCGAATGTTATTTTTCCTTAATTTCTTTATCAGTAGCTTCATTATTAGGGTATATGAACACCATTACTTTTTGTATTCTGCTATATTACTGAATCTGGTTATTAATTCTGAGTCTTTTGGTGGATTTTTTGGGATCTTCTATGTAGAGGACCATGTCATCTGCAAATAATGGTAATTTTAATTCTTCCTTTCCTATACATATCTCTTTTATTTCTTTTTCTTGTTTAATTGCTCTTGCTAATGTTTTGAGTTCCATATTGAACAGGCGTAGTGATAGAGGACACTCTTGTCTTGTTTCTTTCTTTCTTTCTTTCTTTCTTTATTTTGGTGCTGGGGTCGAACTCAGGGCCTTGTACTTGCAAGACAAACATTCTAACCACTGAGCTAAAGCCCCAGCCCCCCTTGTCTTGTTTCTGATTTTAGAGGGAAAACTTTTTTCCCCATTTAATATGATGTTGGCAGTAGGTTTGTCATAAACAGCTTTTATCAGATTGAGTTAAAGGGAAATTTCTAAGCATATAATATCCCTTTTCTTTTTAGTAGTAAATATGCACGTGACTCAAAAACTAATATAAATCAAAACAAATTCATTGACAAGTTATTCTTCCTTGTCGCTCAGTAACCAGGACACCTCTTAAAACAGCCAATGTCATTGGGCTACGTTGCAGTGTGCCAAGGATATTTTTGCATATGAGAACAGCTACGCATATGGAATTCTTTTTCTTTTTTTTATGTGCACAATGCCATCAGTCTAGTCTGCTTGTTTTCTTTCAAACCACTTGTAGAAGATCCTCCCGCATCAGCACACAGAGATTTGATTTGTTGTCTTTATACCTATATAGTATTCCATTGTGTGTCTGTCATAATTTATCCAACCACCCACTGCCAACCATTCAGATTGCTCTCAAGCTTTAGGTATGACAAACAATGCCACAATGAAAAACCTCCTTATTTTATTTTTTTGTTTTTACCATTTCATTTTTTATTAGTGTATGTTCGCAGTACATGGTGTTTGCATTCCTTATGTGGAGCTGGCACCTGTACACAATACATCTGAATTCCCTTTTTCATTCCCTTTCCCTTCCCTCTCTTCCCTCCATCTCTTGCTCTCCTTCACATCTGAGAAAAATCTGTCTCTCTACTTCTTATTATCTTTTATTTTGTTCATTATTTATAATTTTGGTTTCTCATATAAATAAGCCATGCAATATTTGAACTTGTGTGTCTGATTTATTTCACTTAACATTATGGTCTCCAGGTGCATCCATTTTCCTACAAATGACTCAGGTTTATCTTTCACTATGGCAGAGTATACTCCATGGTGTGTAAATACATTTTCTTGTCCATTCATCTGTTGATGGACATATAGGCTGCTTGCAAGATTTAGCTATTGTAAATTATGCTGCTATAAACATGGGTATGCATGTATCATTGTAATATAAAGTCTTTAACTCTTTCGGGAAGACACCTATAATACACCTGACCGTAAAAATATAATTACTGAGCCAAAAATAATCATTAAAAACATGATATAAAAATATTACCGAGTCCCAGAATGTGTGCATTTGTGAACTTGATGGGTAGAGTTAAACCCCCTCCCTAGAAAGGTACCCACATGGGCTTCCCCAGCAATGTAAGGGAGAGACTCCTACTCGTCACCTTCACCCACACAGGGAGTGCACATGCTCCAGGGTTTGCTAACATGGAGGCATACCTGTGTATGGTCCTGGCCTCGGCTCATTTCAGTGAACCCCTGGCAGTCTTGCCCTGACAATCTGGCCTGGGCTCTAGCAGTGTGGCTGGAGGTGGTGCAAGGCTGGAGGACAATCGACAACCACTGACCCTGGAAAAACAACTCTGACTCCTCCAGGGGGCAACCACAGAGCCTGAGAGCCCAACCCTCACTGGCAGAAGCCCTCTAAACCAACTCTCTAGAACTGTTCTTATTCCCTCGCCTGACAAGGTTGGATTCTGGAGACATAATTTTCTGGAAGGACAAGGAAGAAAAAACTTTAAGGCTACAGTGTTTGGAAAACGTGTAAGTCTTCAGTTAGGGTGGTGCTATGGTTTGCATGTGGTCTGTCCCCTCCAAAACTTGTGTTGAAATTTGGTCCCTAATGTAAGAGTGTTGAGAGGTAGAGGGAACTTTTAGAGGTGACTGGCTTCCTAGGAGAGATTAATGCTCTTCTTGAGAGCAGGTTATTAAAAAGCAGCTCCATCCCTTCTGCTTTGCCTCTTCTGTACACTGTCTTGCCCTTTTGCTTGTCTGCCTCTGTATAGAACAGCATGAGGCCCTCCCCACACTCTTGACATCCCAGCCTCCAGATCTGAGAGCCAAAATAAACTTCTAGTCTGTAAAAATTACCAAGTCTGTGGCATTCTGTTTTAGCAACAGAAAACAGACCAAGACAGATGCCAAAGCCACTGCAGCCTAAATTAAAAATGGCAAATTAGGGGCCATTTTTCTATGCAGTAAAAATTTCAGGAATGGCCTTAGGGGCCAGGTGTGACCAGTTTGACTGAGACAGACAAACATCTCCGCCCTTAGGAGGGAGTCAGAGAATAAACCAGAAAAATCCACTGATTACACGGTATAGAAAGAGATGGAAAAGAAAAGGAGGGCCTTTACACTGAGCTACATCTCCAGCTCTTTTTTCTTATTTTTTGAGACAGGATCTTACTAAGTCACCAAATTGCCCAAAACGGGTTTGAACTTGCGATCCTTCTTCCTCAGCTGGGACAGGCTGCTGGGATTTCAGGCTTGTGCAACCACACCCAGTGAGTTGGTGATTTTTAAACAGCGTAGCTAGGAAAGGGTTCCCTCAGACAGAGGTGGAAACACATGAATAAGGCAGGAAGAGTACCTGGCAGTCTCAGGGCAGCACAGGGCCATGTGGCTGCACCTCAGTGAGAGGCAGGAAGAGGAGTGGAGGTGAGGACAGAGGGGTGCAGTGGGGGCGTTGCTTAGAGTTCCGTGTGCCCTTTTAAGGGCTCAAGCTTGACTCCAAGTGCCACAGGAGCCTCTGGAGGGTTTGGGGCTGAGGAGCAGCCTTGCTCTGTTGGGTCACTCTTCTGGGGAGCACAGAAGAAGCTGAGAGATCAGTGAGGATGTTTTTATAATCCAGGTGAGACAGAATGATGGCTTAGCCAACCCCAGCAGTTACAAGCCAGGGAGTGAAAAGTGGTCAAATTCTAAACATAGTCTGAAGATAGAACCACAGGTTTTCCTGATGGATTGAACGTGGAATGTGAGAGAGAGAGAAAAGTCAAGGGCAACTCCAAGGATTTTAACTTCAGCAACAGAAGAACAATGGAGTTGCCATTAAAATGACTGAAAATGCACTTGACATTAAGTGCACTTCCCATGCCACCTCTCTGGCAGGTAACTGGAGTTTGCAGCTAGCAAAGCCTGGCTCCCTCCTTCCTTCTCGTGTGCTCTCCTTGAAATAAAAAGAAGCTGATGGGTTGTCAGATGGTGCAGGTGCAGTGTCCAGTGATTTTAGGGACTTTTTTTGTTGTTGTTGTTGTTCCACCCAAAGAATTGGCCGGGACAAGCATGAACAGATAAATGAGACTTTTATTGAAAGTAAAGGAAGAAAAGGAATGAATGAAGAAGAGAGAAGAGCAAGAAGAGATACGTCCCCAAGCAGGACGGGCCACTGCAGAAGCAGGACGGTGGAACAGGAAGGTCACAGTGATGGCAAAGTTAATGGCCTCTGTCTTGTTCTGCCCACAAATCTGGGCTGTGACTGACAGGTTACATCCTGTTGTTTAGTCTCTGTTTTGGATCAGGTTACTTCTTGTTTTTCATCTTCTGTTCCGGAGCTTCAAGACTGACAGGTTAGAGCCTGTCTTTTCGCTAGTCTGCGATGTCTTAGCCTCCTGTCTCGGTGGGATGGGACATACTGATGGTGAGGTCTGGCGTAATGGCCACACAGTTTATTGTCCCCCGCCCCATATTGGGAAGTGAAGCCAGGGCCTTAGCACTGAGCTATACCCTAAGCCCCTTTTAAATTTTTTCCAAAACTGCGAGACGGGGTCTCACTAAGTTGCTAAATGCTCCAACTGGGCTTGAACTTGCGATCCTCCTGCCTCAGCTTCCCAGTGTGCCGGGATTGCAGGTGTGTGCCACTGTCGCTGGCAGTTTAGTTCTTGACCTTAAACCTGTTACACAGGTGTGAACCTGTTAGACTAAGCAAATGGATTTTCAGTATGCTCTCTGATTCTCATATTTCAAAAGAAATAGACAAAAGTAGCCCTAATGGTACATCTCAGAGATGTGAAGAAGACCCAGCTCTTCCTTTTCTAGGTATCTTCCCAAAAGAGGAGAAGACATCATATTGCAGTGATACATGCATACCCATGTTTCTAGCAGCACAATTTTTGTTTTGTTTTGTTTTGTTTTGTTTTGAGACAGGGTCTTGCTATATACTTCAGGTTGGCCTTGAACTCACTATGTAGCCCAGGCTGGCCTCGAACTTTCAGCAATCCTCCTGCCTCAGCTTCCCCAGTGCTGGGATTACAGGTGTGTGGCACCACACTGAGCCTACTGCAGCACAATTCATAATAGCTAAATCTTGGAAGTGGCCCATGAGTCCATCAATAGATGAGTGGATGAAGAAAATGTGGGATGTACACACAATGGAGCACTACTCTGCCACAAAGAAAGACAAATTTGAGTCATTTGTAGGAAAATGGATGCACCTTGAGATCATAATGTTGAGGGAAATAAATCAGACATACAAGCTTAAATATTGTATGGTTTCTCTTATATGAGAAACTCAAAGTATAAATAAAGAGCAAAATAAAAGATAGATAATAGGAAGTAGGGAGATGGATCTTTCTCAAAGGTGAAGGGGATCAAGAGATGGAGGGAAGAGAGAAGGAGGAGGGAGGGAAAGAGGATGAAAAAGGAATTAAGACGTGCTATGGACATGTACCGACTCCACACAAGGAATGTAAACATTATGTACTAGAAATATATACCAATTAAAAAAATACAGGGCAGCATAAAACACTTAAAAACCCTCAAGTCTATGTTCCTGAGTCCAAATCCTGGCAGCACGAGGCGCTAGCTTTGTAACTTTGGTCAAGTCGCCCAGTTATTTGGGGCCTCGGCAACTCATTTGTAAACAGTGATGCAGTGAGCACCCAAAACACAAGTGACTTGACACAGGGGCTGAGTAAGTACTCAATAAATAAGTGGTCTCTGTGTTTCCCCTTCGCCTGTCACGTGTAATCAGTCATCACTCGCATTAGTGCTCACAGCACTTTGAACCATGGTCGACCATAACAAGCCCTTTATGTAGTCAGAGTCAAGCAGAGAAAAAAATGAAGTTTTTGAACCTAATATCATAATCCACTCACTACTGTGACTAGAAACAAGTACATAAAGCTCTTTTGATCTTTATCTGAAAAAACAAATGAAGAAAAAAATCACTTCGTCTATAACATTGTATCTCTGGAGACTAATTCTGTAGCAGTTATTGCTGGTATTAATTTGAAGAGGATCGTGTCTGCTATGTTTTAACAGGAAGAGGAATATTTACCGAAAGGATACAAAAGTAGCTATTCTAATTCCTTTATGGAAATTAATAGGCACTAGAAATGAGGCCTTTGTTTTCTCAGAGGAAGGCGGGGGGAGGCAGTGCACAACGGCGATCTGTTGCTGCCGGCCGTCTTCCTGCCCCTGTTCCACCCAGCACCCCAACACGGCTCGGCCCCCAGGGAAGCCCGCTCAGCAGTGTGTGCTGTGTGTGGACCACAATCTGGTCAGAGAGAGCAAGATCATCGGGGATCACTAGCTCACCGTCCGCTCACTTGGCTTCTGTCCTGGTTTGACTTTCATAGTCCAACTTGCTGGTGGACTAAAAGCTTTGGGTTTGGAGTCTGACGACCAGTGTTCAAATTTCATTTTCACCACTAACTGTGTGATCTCAGGCACACTGCCGAAGCCTCCTAAGCCTCATTTTCCTCATCTGGAAAGTGAGGTCGGCAGCCCATTTCAGGGTGCTGCTGGGACAATCACACGAGACTCAGAGGGTGAAGCCTTGGTACATACATAGCAAGGGCCTCATAAATGCTCAGTGATACCATTCTCCTCCCACTCTCCTGAGGACTAGGTCTCCTGACTCCCGGCCCAAGCAGCAGCTGTCTGTAGTAGTAGCAGCAGCAAAAGAAAGAACAAGACATTCTCTTCTCAGGAGCTTTGATAGGGGAAACAAGGAAGAGGTGAGGCAAAGTGGGGTGCAGGTAGTGATAGGGGCAGCACAGCATGCACAGCAAGGCCCCTAAACCATCCAGAGTAAAAGCCAAGAAAGTTTCCCATGAGAAGCAACATCTAAGCTGAGAGGTAAGTGACGAGCAGGGCAAAAAGTACTGGAGGTAAGTGGAGCAACATGAGAAAAGGCCCTGCAACCAGCAGGTCTCGGCTAAGGGGAGGACCACCGGTCAGTCGATGGGGCCAGAATGGATGACAGAAGACAGAGGAGCAGTGAGAGGTTCAGTGTGATGGCGGGAAGGGGCCCCATCAGAAGTTATGTGGACAAATCTGGACTTGAGCCTGGCAGCACCAGAGATGGTCAGTAACTAGAGACAAAAACTTCAAGGTCATCCTTGCTTCCTCTCCTATCCACATCAGCCACATCTAACCCACAGCAAGCCCCACAGGTTCTACCTCCACAGAACTGAATCTGTCCATTCTTCTCTCTCTGCTTCCAAGTTACCACGACAGTTTCCCCAGAACTCTGAGGAGTTCTGTTCACTGGGCTCTCTGGGTCCACCTACGCTTGCGCCTTCTAGCCCACTCCTCATAGAGCAGCCAGAGGGAATTTTAACTTCTAGGGCAATTTTGTCTTTGACTCATTAGTTATTTCCAAGTGTCTTTTTTAATTGCTAAATATTTGGGATTCCAGATACCTTTTTCCTTCTCATTTCCATTTTAATTCTCTTGTAGCCAGACAGCACTCTCTGAGTGATTCCAATGCTTTCAAGTTTAATGAGTCTTATTTTATGGCCCAGCAGATGGTCTGTCTTGGAGAATGTTCCCCACACAATTGGAATGAATGTTTATTCTGCAGTTGTTGGGTGGAATGTTCTATAAATTTATAGTTGTCCATTAGGTCACTTGGTGATAGTCTGTAATCAAGGTCTTCTACACCCTCATTGGTTTTCTGTCTGCTTGTTAAAACCTAACCACACAAGTTCCATGGATATTTGTTTCCACACACAAAGAAAGTGGGGGGAAGGAGACACGTAAAGTGACTGCAAATTTACTTGCAACACCAGGTATGATTTGGACATCACTGTTAATTTTTACATTTCTTTCCCTTTTCTTTGGGTCTGGCGAGAAAGCTCCCCAGAGTTCCTGTGGTTTGTAAACAACTTCTCCGGGCTGTTAGTGAAGGCTTCCTACCCTCAGGCAGAGCACTGCACTCACTATTATCGGATACCCAGCTCTGACTCATCCCTTCTCAGAAAGGCTTTCGGGAAGGTCCCTCTCCCTCCCCCGAGGTCTATTCACCACACCACATGACTTCCTTCTTCTACAGTTTCTCATCATCAGTGACCTTCTGTTAAATTGTTTTCTCATTTACTGTTTGCCTCCCCTAAATAGAATAGAAGCTCCACAGGAGCAAGGACCTGCCATATCAGGCAAGCTTTTAAGGCCTGCGTGTTTGTCTCAGGCCTCCAATAAAAGCAACACAAGCTAAGGAATTCAACCACTGAACTGTCTCAGAACCACTGTAATTTTAAGTATGTTTGAAGGTTGATCGTAGAAGAGAAAGACAGGTCTGAGCTATGAGAAGATCTGTGAAAAACCAAAGTGTACAAGACTCAGAAGTCCTGAAGGAAAACCAGTACAACACCCACCACACAGAGTATCATTCTTTTATTGGTGAAGGCCTGTACATCACCATCTAAGCCTCTCTGACAGACAGACAGGTCTCCAAGGACACCATTCAATTTCCTTACGTCTCGTTATGGTTTACATAAGCCCCCTCTGCCATGGCTGTACTGGGAGATGACAGAATCTTCAGGAGGTGAGGTCCTGTGCATGGTCCTGAGATCATGGAGGGTGTACCCTTGAAGGGGATTGTAGGATTTCAGCCTCTTCTGCTTCCCTTCTGCTTCTTGGTCATCAGGTGAGCAGTTTGCTCTACCATGTGACCCTGACTTGCTGTGATACATTGTCAGAGGTTCAAACCTACGGCCACACATGGTCTTGGACTGGAACCTCCAAAGCCATGAGTAAAAAATAAACCTTTTCTCTTTATAGGTAAACTACTTCAAATATTTTGCTATAGCGATGGAAAGCTGACTGATACTCTCTTAACCTTTTCTAAAATACCCTAAAAACTAACATGACAAAAAGAGAGCTGAGGGAGAGAAAGGGGAGAACAGAAGCAATGTTAAAGGAACCATTCAGATCCAAGGAGAACTGAATTCCAGAGAGGGAACCTTTGGAAAACAGCGTTAATGAAAACTAAGAGATGGAGAAAATATTTATGGAGGGTAAAGCAGGCGATTAAAACAAGAAAGAAGAAAGGGCAAGGTTTCTGAAGAAAAAAGAAGCATTTCCTTCTTGCCAAATAAAGATGTTTACATGTATGAAAAACACAGAGACTCGAGTACAAGTAAAGTAACAATAATTAATCAATAGATAATCAGAAGGTCATCATTTTCATCTCTGCTCAGTCATATTATGACTAAGGAAATGACCCGCCAACAGAAAGGCAGGAGAAATACGGACACTGTTTCTGCTTGGGAAGATGAGGATGTCCTGGAGAGAGATGGTGGTGACAGAGCCCAACAGTGTGCATCTAGTTAATGCCACAGGTTTGAACACTTTATTTGTTTGGGTTTTTTGTTGTTGTTGTTGTCATTGTTATTTTTTGGAGAAGGGGTCTCCCTTTGTAATTCACTCTGGCCTTGAGCTCACTGCGTAGCCCAGGCTGGCCTCGAACTCCTGGCGATATCCTGCCTCAGCCTCCCAAGTGCTGGGATTACAGGCCTGTGCCCCCACTCCCAGGCAGGCCTGAATGCTTTAAAAGGGGGAAAGCGGTACATGCTGTGTGGTGTGCACTTTACCACAATAAGAAATGAGAAAAAAAGACAGACATCACTATTAGTTGTTCAATTAAAAAAAAAATTTGTCTTACACAAATATATGCTGAAGAGTTATTCCAAGATAACCTTTTTTCTTTTTCCAGGATAATCTTTAATTTCTACAATTACAGCAGGTCCTTGCCATCTCTTGCTCTTCTCCCTACTGTGAAGGACCAATATTTTCTGGTGCACCCCAACCTCCAGGAGAACGTCTGGTCCACACGGTCAAGGAGACCACCTTTGCCAAGAGAGGTGGAGGCACCACATCCCCTCTTCTAACCTCTTTCCTCTCTGACAGAGTTTTTCCCAGGCGGGAGATTCTGGGAGAAATGTCCAGTGTCCCCTACCCTTCCTCATTCTACAGAAAGATCACAGGATAGGGCGGGGCTTGTGATGCAAGGTGGGCTACTGCAGAGAGAATAACTACTGAACAAAGCCAGAAAGCCAGGTGGAAATGAGCATTTCCATGGGCAGCTGGCAACCTCTGAGAGTTCTCTAGTAAACAGGGGAAAACTGGTAAGATGGAAAGCTATGTACAATTCAAAGAGGCAGTAGCCCAACACTTCAGCACAAACATCCCATAAAATAATTAGGTACATGTTAGGCTTGGGATCTTAAACATCTCCCCAAAACTCGTGCATTGAAAGTTTCACCCCCAGCTGATGGTGTGACTGGAGGGCAGTGGAAACTCTAGCAGGTGGGGCCTGATTGGAGGAAGTAGGTCACTGGGGCTGTGCTCTTCAAGGGTGCATTTTGGCCCCAGTCCCCAGCTCTTTTTGTCTGCCTCCTGTCTGCCATGCCGTGAGCTGCTCTGCCCTGGCCCCTGATCCCTGTCATGATGTCCTATCTCACAGGAGGCTTAGAAGCAATGGAACTAAGTAACCTTGGACTGAAACTCCTGAAACTGTAGCACAAAATAAACCCTTCCTCTTTTAAATTGTTTTTCTCAGGGATTTTGTCACAGCAAGGGAAAGCTGACTAATACAGAAGATAGGATGCTATTCTGATCAAGTAATTGTAATAATTGTAACCACTGGCACGGAACTTACGCACCCAGCCTTATCAGTATTAGCTCATCTAATTCTCACAATGCCTTCTTGAGGTAGTATTACCATTATCCCTGTTTTATAGGTGAAGAAATGGAGATACAGAAAGGTTAAGTAAGTTGGTCGAGGTCACACAGCTATACTAAATACCAAATCAGCATATATTTTTGTCTAAATCTTACTAATGTAAACCAATACTAATCCCTTTCATTTACTGTATTTAGCATATGCTATGTGCGCAGCACCATTCTTGGCATTGCCAGTGTCTCTGTCATCCTGCCAGGCTGGTCACCTTCATGCGGAAGATGAGCCTAAACATCTTACCTGTGGTCACCACAGTAAATGGCAGCACCCAAACAAAACCAGGACTCTGACCTCACAGCTCACACTCCTTCTCTGAGTCCCACTTGTTCCCTGACCAGGGACAGTACACAGTCACTGTGTGAGTGACAAAGATGTGGTCAGTATTACGCAGTTGTTCTTAAACTTCAGTAGACCTGGGACTCACCTGAGATGTTTGCTTCTCATGCAGATCCCCAGGCCCTTCCTCCAAATCTGGAATTATTATGCCTGGCAGGGCCAGAGGAACCTACATGCATGTATACAATTTTATATTTTCATTATGAGATCATTTTGGACCCACAGAAGACTGGCAGGGAGCCACCAGCATTCTGGACACTCTTCACCCAACGTCCCATATGACATCCTACTTAACCACAGAGCAGTGATCAAAACTGAGACCCACCCTGGGCACCGCTAGCACCTGCCCTCCTGGACCCACTCGCGTGTCACCAGCACTCTCACTAACCTCCTCCTTCTGGTCTAAGACCCCCTTACAAACCTCTCCAGGCATTTAGTTGTCATGGCTCCTCAGTCTCCTCCCATTTGTGACAATACCTCAGAGTGCCAGTCAGTTATTTGAACCAAATCCTTCAACTTGGGTGTCTGATGCTTTCTCGTGATTAGACTGAGGCTGCACATTGTCAAGAAGAGCATCACCGTGGGGAGGCACTCGTTGCCATGGTTACTGGTGACAGCAGCCTTGATCCTTCGCAAAGCCAACAGCTACCAGTGTGCTCCGTGGTAGACTTGTTATTTTCTCCTTTGTAATTACCAAATATTTTGGAAAAGATACTTAGAAACCATCGAAATATCTTGTTTCTGGTTCAACTTTCACTTGCTAATTTTAGCATTTGCAGTAGATCTTACTTGCAGTAATTATTCTATCATGTTGTAAGAGTGATTTGGTATTTCTCTCACTCTTTCTACACGTATTAATTTAATTCTTCCGTAAAGAAGTGGTGTTGCCAGGCATGGTGGTGTAATCCCAGCACTCAGGAGGCTGAGGTAGAAGGATTGCTGTGAGTTCAAGGCCAGCCTGGGCTACCTAGTGAGTTCAAGGCCAGTGAAACCCCGTCAGAAAGAAAGAAAAGAAAGGCGGGGAGGGAGAGAGAGACAGAAAGAGAGAGAGAAAGAAAGAATAGAAAATAGTGTAGTTTATTCCCATTCATTTTTAATTTATATTAGTATGAATGCATGAAAATGATTTTATTTGGAGGGCCGTAATCTGATACACTACTATAATCATACACTTCCTGCTCAAGCTGCTCTAGTTCTATTTATCTGCAGCTTTCTTAGATTAGCTTCTGGGCCCTTTCTATGTGTCCCACCTCCCTTTAACAAAGACTTTTGTTGTTTGAAAAAAACTATTTCAAGCACATCCTTGGCCCTGGAATCCACCAGCCTTCCGAAGATCCCTGGATCCTTCCGTTGAAAGATGGAATTCAGAAGCCAAAATCTGGGCATGAGGTGAGCTCATTGTTGCTGGGGCGTCACTGCTTCTAGCCTCTCTCAGTGGACAGAGCTAGGAAATACATGTGTGTATATAGGCATATTGATGATTACACTGTCTATACTATGTGTGTACATGCATGTTCTTAAAAATAGGAGTCTATATTGGTACTGATGTTAGGGGCCTGTGTGTGTCTTTGAGAAATAATTTGTTAAAAAGAAAAAAAATGTGAGCTTAGTATTAGAGTGTTGGGCTAAATTTTCATCTTAGTAAGCAAGGCTAGAGACAGGGGAGTATCGTGGCTGGGTACTGTCCCCAAGTGACAATATGGAGGATTTATGTGTGTGCAGCATCAAGGAAAGACAGTGGCCGGCCAGCCTGGCTGGAGTGGGAAGTTCATGATTTAGAAGGTTGCTGAATGTTCACAGGTGAATGTGGCCAGAATATAAACAGGCCCGAACACCAGGCACGTGATTCCACAAGAGAACAGGGCTTCGGAAAAATTCTGGTCTCACCCACCTGCTCACAATGGCATTAAACCTTCAAACTCCAGGAGTGGCACGCAGGAGGGAAGGGACACAGGTAGGAAGGGACACGAGTAAACAGGGCAGTGCAATAAAGCTTTTTTTCTGTTATCAACACCACATTTACTTTCCGTACTGTTGTAAATACACTGAGACCCAGAAACCTGACCTGAAAGGCCCAAACCTTCAGGCCTCTGTAATTCTGGCTCATCTCTGTGGCCTTGCAAATGTGAACAGAGAGCTTGCATACATTATGAAAATAAAAACGGTCTAAATTCCGTAACACACAAATTCATGTTCTTGTGTTATGAAAATAAACAAATGTTCAGCAGTTGACAGAGTAAGATGCTCAGGTTGTTCTCTGCCAGCCTGTCCCTTCTTTTACCACGGAGCCCCACAGCCTCTCGCTTCTCTCTGTAACAGCTCAGTGCACGCCACCTGCCCGTTTCTACACACTTACCTACACATGGTACAGCCAGGAAGTCAGAGCTCAATTCAGATGCCACCTCTTGAGGGGCCTTCACCTCTATCACCCTCTAAACTCTTACATTTTCCCCTTTATTCTTATTACTCCCTGAAATTAATTTATTTTGTGTCATTCCTCCCAGACTTGGAAGCATGCAGGGAATTTAGGTATCTTACAGTCACATTTCCAGGGTCAGTCACATATTTCAGGTTCAATCAATACTGTTGAATGAATGATTATATTTAACATTTCCCCCCCACTGGGGATTGCACCTAAGGCCTTCCATCTGAGCTAAAGCTAGTCATTTAAAAAAAAAAGTTTTTAAAAAACTTTGAGATAGGTTCTCACTAAATTGCCCAGTGGTATAGTTTGTGTCTAGATGTCTCCCCAAAGCCTCAAGTGGTAAGAGGTGGCTGAATCAGAGGTGGCTGGATCTAGAGTATGCAATGCTGGGATTAAGGGCGTGTGATTACTAAATCAATCCACTGATTGGTTTAGCACCGCCCTGATCCTGGCAGCCTGGATGACATATAAGGCACAGGAAGAAGCTGGTTAGGCCTCTTGCTTGCTCTCTTGCTTGCCTTGTTGCCTTCCACCTGTCTTCCCTGCCACCCTGCCTCAGACCCAGCTGAATGTGGACTGAAACCTCTACAAACTGCAAGGCAAAGAAACCTTTCTCCTCTTGACTTCTAAATAAACTTTTCTTCCCTTGACACTATATATATAGAGAGAGACAGACAGACAGAACGAGAGAGGGAGGGAGACAGATATAGAATCATACTATACATGTTTTCTAATTATCTACTTTGAGATGTTTCATTTTATATGTGCAAAGAATAAGGAACTTTCTATATGATACTTCATACACTCAAGCATCCCTTTTGATATCCCATTTAAGTGAAGAGAATATGGAAAGGTGGATTTGTTCCTATGTAATGCTTTCTTTCCTTTTTTTTATTTTTATTTTTTACTTTTTTTTTTTTTTTTTTTTTTGTTGGTTTTTGACT